>JADDOH010011619.1:0-131426 GCA_016648135.1 Agrypnia vestita
CAAAGCCATTTTCATTCCCCTAAATCCCCACAGATGTCGCTAATGAGAAAATCTACATTGATTTTTTACGGAATTTTGAGAGCAATATACTTTATTGTGTAATGAAATTCATTACACATTACACAATAAAGTATATTGCTCTCAAAATTCCGTAAAATTAATTGTAGATTTTCTCATTAGCGACATCTGTGGGGATTTAGGGGAATGAAAATGGTTTGTACAGGCCGCATGGAAAGGCGGTTACAACTCGTATGTGAAAGCTTTCCACGCAATTTGATATATTTGATATATACAACTTCCAAAAAATGAATAAGCATGGTATATTCTAATATGGGTGGAAATGGCGAATGTTACATCGTGTAAAGTGATCACTTAAGCCAACCATAAAGATAGGTCATAAGTCCTATGTACACCCAAATGACTTTTATACCTACTTTCCCATAATAAATTCAGTTTCGTCTCTGTGATGTCTATAATATACCAAGTGTTTGTTGGGCAATTTGATATTTTAAGTACATCTGACGGGACGCGGAAAACGATAACAAATGCATGACGCGTGCTGACCAGGTCAGATTAGGTTAGTTTTTTTAAGCCTTGCTTGCTATGTACAAGGCTTATAAAGTACCTCAGTAGGAGTTCGGGTATTCTGCTCTAGCTACTACCAGCTTTGTTGGAATGGGAGGGATTTGTCCATGGAACTTGGAATTCCTTCGCATTTGCCTTTGTGGAGAAGGAAATACGGGAAACCTCTTTCAGAAGGAGTCGGACCTGAGGGGACCTTCCTTATAACTTAGGCTTTTGTTTTATTCGTTATTTATTACTTTTTATGTAGGTTAGGTTAGGTTAGGTTAGGTTAGGTTAGATTAGGTAAGGTTAGGTTAGATTAGGTTAGGTTAGATTTGGCTAAGTAAGGTAAGGATAGGTTTAATGGTTTTTTATTATTCTGCCTGATAGATGAAGAACATTATTTATAATGCCCGGTCAATATAATTATTTCAACAGTCATTATCATATTGGGCATTTTTCAAACTGTCCGGACATTATAAATAATGGCTTCTACAAACTACTCTAGACTATTGTATAAAGTGATCACTTAAGCCAGCCCACACAGCGTATAAGCTCTTGGCCGCCCTATAAAGACTTCCATACATGATACCTATACAAATAGATTCGTCTCTGTGAGATTTATATAATTTATATTAATTAACATCTTATTTGACTTGTAAAAAGAATAATAATTGTTGATATTTCATATATAGGGTGTACCAGAGTTAGCGGCAGAAACTTGGCCGGTAGTTTCCTGACTATGTTATGTTTCTAAAATGTTCAAGCAAACATAATATCAATAGTTATGGAGATATGCAATATCAAAGTTTGCAGTTTTTTTCAACATTTCCGACTTAATTTTTGCTAAAAGTTGAACTATCAGCACAGTTACCTACATAGATTATGAAAAATTCATTTGCTTCAATACAACACAAATAAAACAATAAAAACCTTGTAAAAATGATTTTTTTTCAATTTTTGCAAGGTTTTTATCATTTTATTCGACTTGTATTAAAGCGAATGAATTTTTCACAATCGACATAAGATACTGTAATGATAGTTCAACTTTTTGCAAAAAATAAGTAAGAAATATTGAAAAAAATGCAAATTTTGATATTGCATATCTCCATATACTCATAACATAGTCAGGAATCTACCTGCCAAATTTCTGCTGCTAGCTCTGGTACACCCTGTATTTTGTAATATCAAAAATTATCTTTCGTTTCGTTTACTTCCTTAATAAGTGAAAGAATTAAGAACATACGTATACTAAGGCACCATTTTACCTCTGTAGTGCTTACTTAAGTTGTTTTTACAGCGAACAGATAACGCAGGTTTTAAATTATTGTAAAAATATTTTGAAATTTTCTCTGCTTGAGGGTGATCACAAGCGAACGATCTGCTTGAGATCTGTCACGTTCCGGCAGAAAAAGATTTTTGCGTTTTGCCGTAATTGCGTAATAAAACGATCATGGGGACGAACGCTAAGATATCTCGATCCATCAACACTAGAATGAAGGTGACATCTAGAAAAGTCACGTTTTCCGGTTTTAAAAATATAAAATTCTTTCAGATAAATGTAATATTTTGTGATACTTTAGTAATGTGCTTAAGCCTTATGGGACATGTCCGCGGAGGACACATTAAAAGAGATTTTCGGCTCTAGAAAATCAGTGAGAAATTTTTCATCACGCAAATAGTTACTAGGCCAATAAAAACCTGATGACATATCGATTATAGGTAACCTTCTCAGTCTTGCGAGTCAATTTTTTGGCGATATCTATGCGAGAAAGAGACATAAGTATATGAGTCACTTCACACTTGACAGTAATACAACATCACACATGACGTCGCATTTTGACATTGCTATTTTCTATTTTTTGAATTTGCAAATCATTTATTAGAAAATGATCACGGTTTTGATAAAAATTTAAGACTATCTATTTTACACATAAATAATTTTGGTCTGAAATTGAACGATTTAGAATCATTATAAATTAGTAAAGCTGTAATAGTAAACAAAATATTATTAATAATCAATTAAATTTACTACTAGCCCAATTCTAAATTTTTTTCCAATAATTGCGAATAATCAGAACTTCAGCAATAATATTTAAACATAAATTTTCAAATAGTTTAGACAAAAAAAAATATCATTTTAATATTTTGACATATATATAACACCATGACGATGGAAAAGTATTTCCGAAACATGTAGGTGTAATTAACTAAATAAAAGAAGTAGATATATACAAATAAAACAATCAATATATATATTTTTTTCAAATATTATCACATTATTTTCATAATATGTAAAATTTCGCTTTTGTTCTCTAAATGTATGTAATATGTAATCCATAATTATTATTATTATTTTTTTTTTAATTTAAAAAAAAATAGAGATGTGAACACGGAATTCGTGTCACATCAATATTATAACTATTTTCAAATTAAGCTAAACGCTTGGGCTGTGAAAATAGGCTTGCTTGTCTGGAGTGAGATTCGAACCTGCGACCTTTGGATCACGAGGCGAGAGTCCTAACCACAAGACCACAAGACCAACAAGCTACTCGTTTTTTTGTTACTACATTATATGTAACTTATGCTTCTATTTATGTATATATCGACTGTACGTGCCTGATAAACCAACTCTAATAATTCATTTACAAATTTTCTATGTTTGGTATGATATTCCATGTGAAATTATTTATTTTTTCAGAGAATGAAGTTCCAGATTTATTCCCGTATATTCCAAATACTAACAGTTCTTTTAATTTACTGCTAAATATGTAGAATGCCAAAAAATCCGCGAATGAGTGTAATTTTTCCATTTCTATAATCTTTGAATACTCGAAAACATCGGTAAATTCAATATTTTAATGTGTCAAGTTGAAATGATGATTATGGCTTTAGTTGGGGGTTTCGGGGTGATTTTAGGAGCTGGCTATGATGGCATGTAAAGTTGGAATGGGGTGTTTGTCACCCCGTGAGCTGTGAATGATGCGATTAGTGGCTGGTCTCATTAATCCTTTACCTACCAGCGGGTCCGCGTTAAGGGAGGATTCCGGGGGATGGAGTATTAGATCAATTCAAACATAAGACACTCCACTATCCATCGAACCCTAGATAAACACATTTACAATTTTATTATAAAGAGCACTAAGTAATAGAAGATTTAGTACTATAATTGGGGAAATTTCTTACATTTTTTAAACGAAAAACAGTCTATCTGAGATATACAGGGTATACCAGAGCTAGCAGCAGAAACTTGGCTGGTAGATTCTTGCCTATGTTATGAGTCTGAAATGTTCAAGCAACCATGACAACAAGCAACAATAGTTATGGAGGTATGCAATATGAAAGTTTGCGTTTTTTTTTTCAATATTTCTGACTTATTTTTTGCAAAAATTGTTGAATTATCATTATAGTAACTTATATCGATAACGAAAAATTTATTTGTTTCAATACAAGTTAAATAAAATGATATAAACCTTGCAAAAAAAACTTTTTTCAATTTTTATAAGGTTTTTATCATTTTATTCGACTTGTGTTAAATCGAATGAATTTTTCATAATCGACATAAGTTACTGTAATGATAGTTCAACTTTTTACAAAAATTAAATAAAAAATATTCTTTGTTTTCTCAGGATCACAACGTAAAACTAAAATTCTCTTAAATTATTTTAACTCGCAACATCCTAAAATTCAATTCACTTCTGAAATTGGAGAAAATATACTGAACTTCCTAGATATCACGATTGCAATAGAACAAAGAAATTTTATTTTTAAAATATACCGAAAAGACTCATACACAGACACAGTCATACACGCAGACTCTACGCATCCACAAGCACAGAAGATGGCCGCATTTAATTCAATGATTCATAGATTAATTAATCTCCATACCATTGTCATCAGAGGGGCTATAAGACGGAAGTGAAAACAATTCTCAAAATCGCAACTAATAACGGGTACAAAGAAAATACAATAATAAATAAAATTAAAAAGAAAGAAAAAGATACACTAATTCAAAAATACATATACTACAAACCAAAAGAAAACATGAACGCAGAAAAACCGTGGAGAGGAATTTTATATACAGGAAAACTCACCACAGACCTTCTTACTTTATGTGAAGATAGAAAGTTCAGACCCGCGTTCTACACAAACAACACCATTAAGAAATACATTTTTAATAATAAAACTAAAACAGAACATCTAGATAATAGTGGGGTTTATAAAATTAACTGTGGGAACTGCCAATCATGCTATATAGGACAAACCGGAAGAAAAATAAAAACGCGAATAGACGAACATTTTAAAGGGATACAAAATTTCAATATTAATTCAGAGATGGCAGACCATGTGAGATCAGAGGGACATCACTTCGAGTATGATAACGTGGAGGTGTTGCATGTATGCAAAAAAGGAAAGAAATTGGACATCTTGGAAAATATAGAAATTCATTTAAATAATGTTAAGGCCTTAAACATACAAACACCACTTATTACATCCCCCCTTCTTACCATACTAGTCCCTCCCAGCAACCACTTTCACTTTCAGCCTGCCCCTCCCCCGCTCCCGACAACTCCCGCCCCTATGTAGTAGATAAAATGTCTTCTAGTCTTAAGTTAGTATATTACTGAAGATGATGCAGTAAGCATCGAAAACGTTTTAATTAATTTATTTAATTAAACTGCCATTGTGTGAAGTAAACAACGTTGTGTTCTATTCATAGTTATTTACAATGAACTTCCACAAAGTTAATCACCAAAATTTCGAAATATTATGAATAAAAAATATTTTTAAAAAAATGCAAACTTTCATATTGCATGGTTGTATGATGATTGCTTGAACATTTTAGACTCATAACATAAGCAGGAATCTACCGGCCAAGTTTCTGCTGCTAGCTCTAGTACAACCTGTATATTAAATGTAAACCTTGTTTGAAAATCTAAAAAATAAATATAAATTTTTAGAATGCAGTCACCTACGGTTACTAATTTAAAATGTACTGAATGATTTTATATAACCCTTCCAAAATCATATTTCCTATAAACTTAAAGGCTTTTTTCCTATATTCATATTTCCTATAAAATTTCAAATTCAGTACATTATAAATTAGTAATCCTCGATGATTGCATTATTTTTTTTTGGATATTACTGCTTTTGCTTTTATGCCCCACATGTATTATAGATATCTCACAGAAACAAAGCTACTTAAATGAAGAAGCAGGTATGAAGTCTTTGGGTGTTTATAGGGCGTGGAATTACGTACTGTTTGGTCCGGTCTCCGTAAATTTATATATTTTTTTATTTCTAGACCGTTATTCGTTATTTGTCGTGTCTGTATAGTGTTTGTATTTTGAATCTATTCTTTGCATACATTCTTCCAGGGTCAGTTTATGTATCGGTAAGATTTTACAAATTTTGAATAGGTTTAAATGTGGATGGATACATCGTAAAATGTTCAAGTTTTTTGTTTGTAACATCGTGGAAATTCATTTTTAATATTTAAAAAAAATGAGGGTAAACAACACTGTTTTTTTCCACTATATTTATTTTGAATTGTTAGAACGTTTTCGGGATTTCTCCCATTGTCAATAACAACACGTTTACAACTAAACGTTGTAAACGTGTTGTTATTGACAATGGGAGAAATCCCGAAAACGTTCTAACATCGTAAAATGTTAAGGATATCTTGGACTGACATGACTAGTTGAAGTTTTACGTAGAGCAAATACAAACAGACAGTTACTCAACATAGTAAAGCTCCGTAAAATTTCATACTTTGGTCATATAATGAGAGGCGAAAAGTACTCCATCTTTAAGCTCGTCATGAAGGGGAAGATTGAGGGTCGCAGAGGGGTCGGAAGGAGGCGGCATTCCTGGCTTGGAAACATCCGAGAATGGACCGGGATAAGAAGCGTGGAAAAGCTGTTCCGCGCTGCCCTGGACAGGGAAACTTTCTCCCAGATGATCGCCGACGTCGGGGGGACCCGACAGGGCACATGAAGAAGAAGAAGAATAGGTTTAAGTTTTGCTTATTATTTGCAATAGTTTTAATTGTAGTTGTTGTATTTTATCTAAATATATTTGACACGTTAGTCCACAAATGTTTAAGCCATAGTTTATGATTTAGTCTACCGTACTATATTATAAACTATATTCTGTGTCTAAAATTACAGTATTTTAAATGAAAATAATAAATATATCCGCCAAGTTTTCTCCATAACCACCCACCGGTGGTTATGGTGGTGGATAGCCCTTGGTATCACATCGAAAATATGCGATTTTGGCGGGGGTGGCTGTGCGTGGGTAAGAAAAATGTGCTTTCTAGCACATTGTTTTGTTACGAGAAGGTCCCAAATGCTTCAGATTGTTTCAAAATAGGCGCGCCGACTGTGTCGGTGAGTCTAGAAGGTTCCGAAAAAACCTGCTATAGAAAGTTCTGGAAGGAGAAGGTTCTAGAAAATTCCCGAAAGTTCCATAAGGTTCTAAACTGAGTGGCAGAAAGTGTCGGTGTACCTAGAAGGTTCCTGTACATTCGATTAGTTTCTTGAAAGTTCTGGAAGGAGAATGTTCTAGAAGGTTCGTGAAAATTCTATGACGATCCTAACAGTGTACTAAAAATCTATGCATGCGAATGCATCCATATAACAGTTTTACTTTTTCAGAATAATTAATAAAAACGTACGGTTTCTGTTTAGAAATAAAACCCTTTAGGGTAGTTCAAGCCGCATATATTTTCACATAAAATTAATCGACACCCGTACAGGATCCAAATGTTGATTTTAATTAATCGCGACCCGTTATGGCGTATAGCATAAATCCATTTACAAAGTTCCGCCCGATATCCCACCCTTGTCGCCAAGGGTAGTGGCGGGTGCATTCCGTCCGCTCCCTTTGAATGCGTCGGGTAATTCCATCACGGGGTTAATAAAAGCCCTCCAGGGAGGCACTTGTGACGTCACGCCACCGCGAAATTCGATTAGCGGGATGGACAAAGCTCCGACGGAACCATCACAGACCACGAGGGCGCCAGTAACACCGAAGCACACAGACTACAAATAAAATTATCTATCTATGTAAAAATTTAAGGGATAGATTTGGCGTTTATATTCATGATGATATATTATAATAGATAACTAACTAACTAACCATCACGCCGTTTCCCCGCAGGGATAGGCAGAGAAGATTGAACGCCACACTCTTCTATCCTGGCACACCACTTTTGCTTCGGCCACATTCGTACATCTTCTCATACAAGTTCTACGATTGTTGCGGCTTTTAACGGGGCAATCCTCAAACACTTGTTGTATCTGGTCACGCCAGGTCTTTCGCGGACGCCCTCTGTTCCTTTTGCCTTCAACACTCGTATATTTTCACCACTCATTTCAACACTCATATATTTTCTTAACCATCCTTTCCTCGTTCATACTTTCCACATGACCAAACCATCTCAGCATTACTTTCTTTATTCTTCTACCACACTACAGCCAGCATTGCATTCACGTCTAATTTGTTCATTCCTCACTAGAGTAAGGAAGGAACGACGCTTGTGTGGAAAATCTTTGGTCGATAGATTGACTAAAGATTTTCTACACAAGCGTCTTAGTGACCGCATTCATCTACTTTCATTCCTCTTTTGCCAATTCCAGGATTCACTTTCATACATTAGGGTCGCACTAGATAATTAATAATATTATCCTTGTTATCTCTACGTGAGTTTAATAATATTAAATATGTTTTTTTTTTAACTATTTAAGTTTCTACTTACTTTACTTAAGTTTCAAGAGAAACAGAATTTCTCATTGATAGGTAGAGTATCAAACTGACTACTTTTTGAATAAATTAAATACGAAATTATTAAAAGAATATTCAAGATACATCTACCCTTATACCAGCAACTTCGCCTCATTTGTTTGTACCCAATCATTTATAAAAATTCTTTATTTTAAAGGTAGTTATTTTGATACTTTATCTATCGATGAGAGATTCTATTTCTCTTGAAACTTAGTAGTGAAAAAATATATAAAATATTATAATACTCACATAGTAGTGGAAAAATATATATAATATAATTATACTCGCGTAGAAATAACAATCACCTTGAAAATCAATGTTTTAAAAATATTGACGCTTATAGTTAGGAGTTCAGAATGTTCAAGAAGCACCGATTTCGTTCATTTTTTTCCCTGGCTTAAAAAAGGGTCCTGATTACATAAATGATGTCAAATTTTGGCGCTTACAAGTTTAAAAGCAGTCATTTTAAGTTAAAAAATGATACATTTTTGACACTTCACGCTAAAGACGCCCATTGAAAATACATGTTTTTGCTGTTTTATTCTTGGTGGTTATAGTTAGGAATGTTAAACAACTAATGATAAACATTAATTAACTTGTATGTATTATAAGTAATGCTCTGAAAAAATATTGTTTATTTGTGTTATGGCAAGGAATTTTTTTAAGCAGTGTAAATAACGATAAAATGCTTTTTAGAGTGTATTTAAGGTAAAATATTTACTATACATATTGAGAATTAAATGAGGAAATAGGAAAAATTTGATAAAAGATTTCGGAACAACTATTAAAACCCATCCCATAGGAGCTTTCCACCAATTAAATTAGATGTACAAAATAGTAAAAGAATGTAGACAAAATAGATGGGATGTAATTATTTCTATAATTAATTTATTTTTAATTAATCTATATTTAATTTAATTTAATATTTTCTATTTTTAAATGCTATAACAGGCCAAGAAGCTAAATTACTGAAGTTTTTGCATGACAAAACACCCGATTAGATAAAAAAAAATATAATACATTAATAAAGTCTGGCGACTAGTGTGAAGCGACAAGCGAAAATAAATTAAAAATTCGAAAAAAAGAGTACTTACCGGGCGTAATATCTTGGAATAGTTAAAAAAGTATCTACCACAACTTCCAGATTATGATAGTGATAATCAGTGAAAATTTCATAAAAGCGATTACAATCGAGTTTATGCCCAGTGACTTTGTTCATAAAATAAAATATTATTTAATTTTTCTTGCCTCATTTGTCACCCACCGCCACTTTCCCGAGACAGATATGTCAAACGTTTTAATTTCGTTGCTTGCCTGTCCGTCCTAAACTCCGTAAACTACTGGATTTAAAAATTCAGATAATTAGAGTTTGCTCGTTGTCAAGTCGTTTTTATTATTCCCCGTGATTTTTCACGGGTGTACGGTTAGTATAATAATATTTAAAACAAAACACAAATCACTTTGTTTTCATCGTTTATTGTATTCTGAAGCAGGGAACATTGTTCCCGAAACATGTAGATTGTTTAATCTAATAAAGTGGTGAAAACAAAGTGATTTGTGTTTTATTTTAATAATAATGTCACCACGAAGTTCAAGCCTTCATACAGAAGAAAAAATATTTTTCGAACAGTTAATAATATTTGATGAGGGAATATTTTGCAATGTCAAGTGAAGCTATCCTGTGAATGCGCTATTACTATAATTATTAAAATCATGGAAATGTCGTTGCTAAGGCCTCCTTCGAAACCCGTGTAAGCAGTCCTCAACAAATTACGTATAAACTGTATAAAATAAATATTTGCGAATGTAATCATAACAATATTTGCGTGGGAATATTTTATATTCCATCTTTGAATTTATTTATCATCAAACCGAGAAGCAAATATCCACCTTCGGGCGTTTCTCATATTCGATATCAAAAACAAGGATGGCACATGGATAGTAAAATTTATTTAAAAATACGTTATTGGGCCCGGAAAAAAATTATTTAATACGAAAGTGCTAGTTGAATTCGGGAGCAAACATTATTACGCGCGTTGGAAGTTATGCTTTTTTATTTTTATTTTTAACTAGCTGTTTGTACCCGGCGTTGCACGGGTTAAGGATTAAGTTGAAAATAAATTTGTGGAGGGAAACGAAGTTTTTTTTTAATTAAAATTTATTTGGTAAACGTACAAAATTAAGAGTATTCAATATAATTTAATTAATACACATTTATATTACACGCTTACCCACTTTTAAATGAGAATTTATTCTCGTGATTAAAAGTGGGGGTATTGTCATACATGTATATATCTATTATTAATGAAATCGTTAGTGTAAGACATTAGATTAAATAAGTAAGATATAGAAAAAGAAACATTAGATTAAGTTATAAAAATTAAGACATAAATTAAGTAAGTAAGATATAAACAATACAAGAATACAAAAATGTGAGACATTAGAATAAGTAAATAAGGTATACACAAGGATACAATAAATTAAGTTATAAAAATTAATAATTAAGAAGGTATTGTAATAACATTTAAAAGTATATATAGATTGTTTTAAAAGTATATATGAGTTTTTCATTGCGTTATTGTGATGGTTTTTTGTAGAAGATTTTTCAATTTAGTCTTGAATTTTCTATAATTTTTTTCCGTCTTCATTTCATTGGGAAGAGCATTAAAGAATGATACTCCTTGATAAGAGAAATGATGTTGGGCTGTGCTAGTATTACATTTAGGTATCAAAATATTTCCAGCTGATCTCGGTCTATTACTAAAACATCCAATTTTGATTTTTTTTTTATTTGATTTTTTTTTTTGATTGTTTGATTGAAACCGCAAAGATTTGCATCGATAATATACCAGGGGGACGGGAAGGGGTAAGAGAATAGGGGGTAAATGTCGCCTATGTTACCCGCCGAGTCCTAAAGAATAAGTTTCCAAACTTTGAGTCCGATCGGTCGAAAGGTACAGGTTTGCATTGGAAATATATCAAGGGGAGGGGAAGGTGTAAAATAATCAGGGGAAATGTCGCCTGTGTTACTCGCCGAGTACTAAAGAATAAGTTTCCGAATTTTGAGTCCGAACGGTACAGATTTGCATCGAAAATATATCAAGGGGAGGGGAAGAGGTAAAAAAATAAGGGGGAAATGTCACCTATATTACCAAGGTTCTGAGGCATTAGTACGCAAAATTTGAATCGAATCGTAAAAACGGTGTAGATTTACATACATAACAGACAGACTGACGGACAGACACTGAGCTTTATAGGTATAGACTAGCTGTGCCCATATAGATATTCGTCGACGAAGCGAAATTTTTATAGAACTTTGTGAGTTTTACAACTTTTCTATAGAATCTCTTACCGTTAAGGCAGCTTTCATAAAAAACGCATCACTCGATCATTTTTTCGTCGACTTTAGTTGTAAAATAGGTCACCACTAAAGGCGCTTTTATTTTAACGGATAATATGTCACTCCTGATAAAACAATACCTCGTATATCACCATTTTGTAAAAATATTTTTTTTGTGTATTTGTCTTGAAAATGTGTGGATGTGTAATCAGGCAATTCTATTTTAAATATTGATAAAAGAATTTTTGAAATCGGATTAAATCAAACTTACAAACTTTACCTCTTTGTATATTGGTACCGATTAGAATATATGAAACATTAACTGTATACAGATACAAAATACATTAAAATTTATACATTATTATTATTAAAAAATAATTGACTATGTGTTTTATGGGTTTAGGTTATTGTCAAGAAAATCGATATTGTGTAGGAGTGACTTTTTGAATGGTAATATCTGTAAGGATCTCGGCATCAATTTTGGGATCAGCACAATACATATTGTATACATGCTCATTATTGTGATGGGAGAAAAATAACCAACATTATTAGAATGCTGACTTATTTTACTCATAGTTTATTATAAGTCTTCAAATGCAAAATGTATGTCTTATAAAGAAAGAGAATCCACAGCTTCACTGAGAATCTTGTGTAGCAAACGAGATCGGATCAAAAAACTCGGATAAAAAAAAACATGAAACATTAAAAAGATAAAGAAAGAATCGCTAAAGAAGGTAATATATTATTACTGCTATAAAAACGATGCATGTAATGCAAACCTTAGCATTATCAAAAACAGCAACAATATGGCAAAATCGTACGAAGAAGCGAGATGTACAAATTGATTTTAAATATGAATAGATAATAATTAATGTATAGGTACAATATTATAGGTACACGTTATCCATTATTTTTAATTAATAAAAAAATCACGCATTTAATATTTTTATACGTCAAATAATTTATATATATTATATATTAAAATAATCTCTGCATCTCCCCACTTACCAATCCTTATATACTGTATGTCAAAACATTTTAAGGAAAAACTTTTTACTTTTGCATTTTTTTAAAAATATACATGTGACTATACTATATATATTTAAAATATACACTACCTTATGAAAATAAATATTACTGACGAATTCAAAAAAATATTATAATTGTGTTCTATAACGCCACTCTGGGACAGGCGTAGCCTAGTAGAGTGGCATAATCCACAAATTTAACAAAAAAAAAGTGTAATTTATCTTATATTTTATTGTTAAACTAGTATTAAGTACCTTTATTTGTAAACAAGGATTTTTTTTAAATAAAAAATAAATAAAATTTTTTGCTTGAATTTGCATAAAATGCTCTGGAATTGTTGGTATCTCGTAACAAAAATATTTTAGAGTACAAAGGGTTAATATTTTTTGATTTTTCACTTCTAAATAACTTTTACGGTTTAAAAACTTAATTTTGTTAAGTACATCCCTTCAAGCACTCCTTTAAAACGATATTTTACGACGATCGGAGATAATAATCTAGACATAAATAACGCAAAATCGCTTTTTTACCGTTAACTTTTCCCGCCCTAGTTATGACTTCCGCCATTGATGTAAATGTTTCAGCGTTCATTTATTTGCGAGGAGCGTTCGTATCTCTGATTCGATTTTCAGAATTGTAATCAAACACGAATGGTTATTTACTAACCAATCACAGGAATTCGATTTGATTCGAGATCTCTCGAGGATTCGAAAGTCGAAAAAGTTTTTAAAGTATGCAGATCTCGCAATACGTAAATTTAAATTTTAGCAAATTCGATTTGTGTGGCGAACCTGGGAAAGTTTAATGGCATTGAATGCTGCCTAACGTTTTGGAAGTCACCCCAAAATGACCCTGTCTAAATATTTGATTTCTGTGTTGATTTGTGAATTGTTGAGAAATATAGAAATATACACGCAGTAACTATAAACAAGCATTTCAAAAAAAAAATTTAAGACACGATTTTATATTTTTGCTTCAGATTGCAAGATTAATTTTAACAATTGAAGGCGTCCCTATAAAAAAGATCTATATGCAGAAACAAAATTTTACAGGAGAGAGGAAAAACCCTTTGTGAAATAAATAACATGAATCTCCGATTTTTTCATTTTCTAAAATTCACTTGCCTTTTATTTATGTTTTATTTGTTTTATATGTTGTAAAGTAATTCCAATGACATCTTGGAACTGTCGGCATCCGTCATATTTGTTACTACCAGATGAATATAGACTCTTTTTTCATGTTGGCTTTATAACTTTTGAGGTCGAATTTCGGCAAGATTGAGTTGAAATCATGGAAAATATATACCACACACGGTGCATACAGTTATATAGATCATTTTAATGTAATAAATTCACTGTTGATCTGATGTACTTACTATATAGACCCTTTTTATAGAAACGCCTTCAATTAATAAACATTAAATTAATAATATTTCAATTATTAATTTTGGAGACAAACAAAGAAAACAAATAAGAAAGTGAAGTTAAATGCGTGCAAAAATGGGATAGATAGGGATAGACGTTGTCGTACATCCAATTAAAATGTGAATAATTCTCGAAAATAATTCAAACTTCTGTTTTATATTATTCTGTTCTACAGAAACTTAAGGTTACGCTATAAATAGATAGATTTCTATTTGGTTCTGTAATCCAGACATAAGTCTGAGAACCCACTGCAGGCTAATAAATTGCTACTTGTAAATAAATTAAATATGTAAGTAAAATGCTGCTCTACGGAGTCGAAGTCTGGAGGAAAAAGAAGCCATAGTTAAATTGCTGAAGGCATTTGAGTGTGTATTATCAAAAGCTTTCCTGAGTTGACTATATTACTCATGAAAATATGACGCATAATAACTAATAACAATTGACGACCCCGTGGCAAGAAGTTGTTAATTCACATTAAATATTAACAGACATTCGTCATTTTGAGATAATTAGACATTTGCATTTCGCCTTTGAAAAATATGTTTTATTGCTAATTCAAGATTAATTTTTATTGATTTATGTCATTAAAATATCAAAAAAGTATTTACAAAGTAAAAAAACGCATTTATGCACAAAAAAAATAAATACACGAATATTCCCTAAAAAAATGTAGTTAACAAACATTTTTTTACCTCTGGAACTCATTTTTGATAGAATAACGCCTTTTTAAAATTGGTAAAACACGAACATCAAACAACCCTTCAAATGCTATCCGTTTTTACCATCCATTATCCAAAATCACAAAATACCTGGCATGTTAATTAATAATACAAAACATGGTAGGTACCATTTAAAACTATTGAAAAATATTATATAAGTACATATTATAATAGTCTTCAAATAAATACAAATAGATGACAGTAGTGACAGAGTAAAATTTATATTAACCATAAATATTCCAATCGAATTAAAAGGCGCGTTAATTTCAGAATGATGGCATGAACATGTTATTATACCTGTTATAATTGAAAATAACACGTCCTTCCCATTAGTAACTGATTTGATTTTTATAAAAAAGTGTAGTTAACATGTTCATCCCTATGATTTGAACATGTTCTAATTATTTTTAAGTTCTGAACTTATTTCCAATGGAAAGAGCGTACATTATTTAGTTTAGAGGGCTTATTAAAATCATTTTTGACAAAAATGTTAGTTAACAACTTCTTGCCATGGGGTCTTCAATTATCAAACGAAAGAAAGCTTTATACTTCAGACACATTCTGTGTTATGATAAATTTGATCTCTTACAACTTATTATGCAGGGGAGGATAAAAAGTATCAGAGGCGCAGACAGAAAGACGTTATCTTGGCTACGTTACCTCAAAAAGTGACTGAAGGAAAAATATGTATAGTTATTGATTAAGGAGTATTATTTTGTCCGTTAGTTATTAGTTTGATGTAAAATTATTCGCCGTTTTATAAAAATTACATTGTAATACAACCAATAATAAATACTATGAATATCATTCGGAGGCGTGGTCATTATCATCGTCAAATAATGCTTTGCATTTGCTTGGAAGACGGCCGATTCTAGTGGTGCAACATTTATGATGAGATGACTAATAAATAAATAATAATAAACTGAGATGAATAATATATATTTTTATTTTTATTTATGTATTATATATTTATTTATGCAGTAGATAGATAAAAATGTTTTTTATAATAAATTGATTCTATGTTATAACATTTTACAGACATTATACTCCCCATAATATGAGCCAAAGCTCGAGCTTATGGGAGAAGTATTTACAAGCCAAATTAAAGTATAAAAGCAGAAACCATTTAGAAGTAGTAATTTTTTTATAATTAAACTAGTTAACTTTGTTTACACCACTGAAATTTATTTGGTAAAACCAACCGGTTTCGGAAACGACGTTCCTTCATCAGGGTATACCCAATACTAATTGAACTTTACAAAAATTATAAACAATCATACTTCAGTGTTGTGTCCAAATGGGGGTAAATAGTGGGGGGTGCGAAAGAAACAGGTGATAGGGTAAAAGGGAACATATTCAAAATAGGGCCATAAGTTAAATTTTTTTTTTGGTTGTTAAGAGATTAAGAAAGCTATAAATAATAATGAATCTATTATTAACAACCAAAAAAAAAATTAACTTACAGTCCTATTTTGAATATGTTCCCTTTCACCCTATCACCTGTTTCTTTCGCACCCCCCACTATTTACCCCCATTTGGACACTTAACACTGAAGTATGATTGTTTATAATTTTTGTAAAGATCAATTAGTATTAAGTACACCCTGATGAAGGAACGTCGTTTCCGAAACCGGTTGGTTTTACCAAATAAATTTTAGTGGTGTAAACAAAGTTAACTAATTTAATTATATTCATAATGAATAACCACAAATTAATAGCAAAATACAACAGTATAGTAATTTTTTTATTATACAGAAAGCATTTGAGACATGTGGGCAATATAACAATACGTCGTTGTCCAAAATCAAGGATTTGACTTTTTTTTTAAACTGTTCGTATTTTGGAATGTTCCTTTCTTGAAATTTGTTTTGCGACAACAATGTATTGTACCATTTAACTCCCAAGTATGTATAATGATGTTGTGCCATAGTGGTTCTTAAAGTTGGTATCTTTATTTGTCCCTTTGTTCCATGTCTATTATTTATACAGTCTAAGGGATGAGGTTTATTTATAAAATAATCTTTGTAAATTTGGGATAGGGAGTTTGTTTTGTAAATTTTTATGAGTGATGGTGTATGAAATTCTTGAAATATATTTATATCCACCCGATAAGAGAATTATTCTCGTGCTGGCACGCGCGTGTATTGTATTTATTGGGTATCCGTGTAGAATGTATGTGAGATGTGACAAGAGTGGTAGGATAGGTAAATAGACACGGGGTGTGAATAACTCAATAACAATGTTAGTTTATTGACACAATGTTTAAAAAGGTTAGAGCGGAGTACAGTAAAAAGTGCGTGTGCAGACTACGGCTGTCAGCGGAAGAGTGGTGTACCTCTCGCGGTCGGTACTTGATTGCCTGCGGCTAGAAATCACAGTGGGCCTCGATTTCCAAATCTTCCACAAAGAAAAGGCCCGTTCATCAAAATCCAAAGATGGACCTTCCCTGATTTGTCTTCCAAGCTGGTATCGCCAGCTTTGAAGCGAAAAAAACTCTCGGCATTAAGATAGTTGAGATCGCAAAATGACTCTTGAGATAACTCGGCAGACATCCACGCTTTTTTCAATAATGTAACATATATATGAATGGTTTTCGATGCACATTTTAATTTTCTAATTCTGTTCAAGATATATATTGTGACAAGTATCAATTGAACTTCGCTAAATTAAATTTTTGCAATTTTCCGGTTGGCAATCTCAATTTTTTCAGTGTCCTTAAACGAATACCTTTCCTTTCCAAATAAATTGGCTTTGGTCGTTTTGTCAATAAACCTTTGCACCTCTTGAACTCTGAGTGGAGGCCCCGCCAGCTGGCGATGTTGGACATTCATTTGCGCCTTGGCTTCGCGCCAAATCTGTTTCTGCTAATTGGAAATAAATAAAGAGGAATGAAGTCTCTTTTTATAATTAAATTAAACATCGTTTAATTAGATAAATTGCGACGGATCGCGTTACTTATGAATTCTGAAAAGATATTATTAATTATTTATTGATTTAGATATTAAAACAGTAGCTTATTGGAAGCAAGTTGAACGACAATATCGTAATCCGACAGACAAAAAAGTAACACATAAAAACCAAGTTTTTATTATACTCCTTTGCAAAATATAACAACAATTAAAGACGAATTAAAACATATAACATAACACTAAACTTACAGTAATTTAATATATTTCTAAAATGTCAGATGTTTTGAGCTTTGATAAGACACTTCATGCTTTGAAGATTAAATTCTAAAAACATTTGTCAGTCAATTTAGATTTGATTAGCGGAGTAATTCAAATTTAGAAAACATTCTGCGACGTTATCGAGCCGCCGTAATCAAACTTTTCTAATGATTCCAATTTGAAAAAACCAATAAAATTTCTAAAAATCCGAAATTATACTATAATTATAATTTTTTTAACAAAAATTTGATAGATCTTCTTGATCGTCGCCACGAGTCTACTTGCCAAGTTTCAGCTCGATTGGATCACGGGAAAAGGGTCTAAAATCGATCCAAAGTTTTTGTTGACGGCAAGCAAGCAGACGCCACGAGTTAATATAAAGGGAGTAAAAAGGACAGTTTTTGATTTAGAACGTCATATTTTTATACACCGTTTGTTCTGTTACGTACTAAAATATCATTTTTGTGTCATTTTTAGTATTGTTCCTACATACATTTGCATTTAATTATTTAAATTTAGAACTGTGGCGGTCGGGGGCCACCGCGGGTCTAGCCGTACGTATCTGACCCGTATCCGCCAATCACATCATCGAACAGCGAGTATCATTTTGCACCCTCTACTGATTTGCTTTGCCCATTAATCCACACTACATACGCAACGTTCGCCGAACACACGCTACATGTTGACACGAGAAGGTTCTTCTGAATGGGTAGGAATCTTCTCCAACACAACTTTACCAGCTAAATACCTTTTCAAATGTGATCGTTTATTTATAAGAATATGTAAAAAAGAGTTATATTTTAATCCTTACAATAGGTACCGCAGGCCATAAGGCCCAATTACTGTACCAAATATATAATTATTGGTATATAATGATATTCAAATATATTATCCTCTATTTTCATCAAATGATGAGTGGAAGTTATGTTTCTATATCCCTCGACGTAATAAGATGAGCAGGAGAAATAAAAAAGTACAATCTGCAAGAACACCCGGGTTTAGGTAAGTCACATAGATTTTTCATTGTGACGTCATTGGGAATCGTACCCGAAACCCTCGTTGTGGAAAACAAGTGTCATGACCGTAATTTAAAACGATTGGAAAGCTGCCGTACCATCTGATGTCGGTAGGTAAAGTGAGTGCGGCGCACCGTGTCCGAAGCGGGGCGACCACTGTTTTAGACGAATGACGAAAATGGCGTAGTTCTGCAGCCAGTGTGGTGTATATTGTCAGGTACCGCGTTGGCGTGAGCATTCAATGCGTTACAGGGGGCATCACTACTTCTTCTTCTTCTTCTTCTTCCTTAGCATGTTTCTCTCCACTGCTGGATGTAGGCCTCTTCCATTTTCTTCCACTCGTCTCTGTTTTTCCCCCTTCGCATCCATCATTTATATCACAACACAAGGTTACAAATTTTCACTGGATTATTGGCACTATCCAGTAGTGATGGGTCCGCTCTGTACTCACTACTACAATGTAGTACTACATTACATTGAAGTGCTCACTTCGCACGGTTTGAAGTGTAGTGCACACTACAAACTACAAACACCAAAGTTATTGAAAGTACAAACTTCAAATAGTACACTTCATTTCAAAGCGAACACTACAAAGTACACACACTTCAATGTTATCGAAAGTATGAGAAATATACTTTAAATAGTGCATTTTTTACGTGAAATTTTTGGGAAGTTGATGTAGATAAATGAAGAAATCTCTGGAAACTGTAACAACCCCCCCCCAAATTTTTATTTGGTAAAAAAATACTTCACTTCATTTAAAAATTTACTTCAATAGTACTACAATTACTTCATTTCATTACTTCACTTCATTAATATTACAATTACTTCATTACTTCACTTCAATTACTTCACTTCATTTACTTCACTTCAATTACTTCACTTCATTTCGTAGTACTACAATTACTTCACTTCAAGTAGTTTTTACTACAATTGTAGTGTAAACTTTGTAGTCTTCAAACTGATGAACGTGTGTATGTTGTAGTCTTCATTTTGAATTGTAGTTTTTCCCTTCGCTACTATCCAGCAGGAGAGTTTTATCGGATTTGATTTTACTCTACAAAATTATTAACTCGCATTTTGACACCCCCGATATTTTGTGTTTGATTGTGTTTCATGCGCCTGAAAGGGCTACACGAATACCTACACTATTCTATTGCAACAATACTAGAACCAATTCACAATTTAACTCTCTTGTACCCAGACTGCACAGGCTAGGTAACACCTACGCGCATGTCTCTGATATTTTTAATTCCAGTTTAGCACAATATAAAGATTCGCTAATAAAAACTCTACACCCTGCCATCCTGAATTCTTAATGCACTCACAAACAAATTATTAGGTATACCTATTTATTTATATAAATTATGTCTAATCCAACCGAAATATGTCAATTTTATGTATTTAGTATAATGCCACTTTCATGTGAAGTCCACGTATACTTACTCGTGTTTTCAATTTATATATTATTCATGTGTTTTATTGTATTATATTTTTACTCTTTTATGTATTCAAATCTTTCCATCAATTATATGTTTTATTAAATTATATCTCTCCTCTTCTATATGTTATGTTTTCAAATGCTTCTATTATTAATGTGTTTTATATTGCATTATATCTCTTTAAATCTTATTTTTTGTCTATTTCTACACTGACGTATAATTCTATTTCTATAATTTACACACACATGTTGTTGTGTTAATATTATGTATAAATGCATTGTAGGTAAAAGGCTATTTAGCCGTGTATATTAAATAAATAAATAAACTATACGGATGTTGCAATAAATTTTAGTTTGGCAAGAAATATATATTATCTATAAATGTATATGTGCTTTTGTCTGTCTCTACGCCTTCAAATATGTATGTGTACCTAAAATTATATATGCGACTTCTCTGTACCTATCTTAAAACAGATTCATCTAGTGAGACAAGCATAGTCTAAACCAAAAATATACATCAAAAATAAAAGTGAAAAAAAAACATATATATATAAAATGACGTTACAAAAAATATCGGGTTAAATTCTAAAAATATGAAAAAGCGTAGAATAAACCAAGATGTATAAAAAAGGGTTTTATTAATAATATTTCATGAAAAGCTTAAGTGAAAATGGGGTGTGGTATGAGTAAGCAAAGAAGTGTTTGTACGTGTGTAACATAAAAGTAGTCACAAAGTACTCATCTACAATATATTAGTGGTTTATTTTGGGTAAGGGCGTAGGATTTCTAGGGGTAGATAATCTCATTCACGACCCGAGGAATCTGCCGGAAGGGTTGCTAAGGGTGGTAGAGAATCGACAAAGGATTGAGTTTCTACAGATTTTTTTTCTACATACCTCGTACCGATCAAAATTGTAATTATTTTCAGGTGATTATTTTACTGTAAAATAAAACAAATTTTTGAACATCGTTCTATGATATTTAAAACTTTATATATAAAACGATATTTTTAATAAGATAAATCAAATCGAAATATTTAGGTACAGAAAAAATTACGAAGTGTAAAATAAATACGGAAATGAACTATATTAGTTCCTTAGAGGGGAATTTGTCACAGCGGAAGAATGTCCCCCATCGCGTATGTTTAAGACACAGTTATACTGCAGTTAAAATGATTTATTCTTGCATAATTAAATCTCATAGTAAACAAGACTTTTTTTACAATGGATGTATTTTTTTAAAATTTGGTCCAAATCGAGCTGCATAAAAAATTATTCTTGTAATAAAGCTAAGTTTATTTACTAAGACATCACACATTTTAAGAGTACTTAGATTGACATTTTTATAATTGTTTTAAAATTACAATCTCGTTGTAACTTTTTGGCGCCAGACGTGGTGCTAAATTTCAGAAATTTAAGTTCAGGAATTTTCTTTAGTTCATTGTCTATTTATTTTCGTGATCTTTAATATAAAAAAAAATATTTTGTCACCACCGATAAACGAACCCGGAATTTTTCTTACCTGGGGACTTGCAATAAATTATTATTTTGCCATGTTAAACATTTATCATGACGACGAAAATTTTAGAAATAAGAAAAATAAAAATTTAAAATGATAAATTGTAAGCAATTAAAAAAGTGTAGTCGTTAGTAAATGATATTTTTATTCTTTTCCCTAAATTCTTCATTTCTTTAGGATTAAAGTTCAAGAATGTGATTTTTTAATTGTTTCGGGGGTATGTTTATAAAACTTTATAATCACACATATGTAAATAAAAACACTTGTTTTTTAGTTATCCATTTTTCATTTGAGACGCGAGATAATGCCCTCATAAGGCGAAACGCGTGTCAATAATTTTAAAAAAAAACAGGTGTTTTTATTTAAACATGTGTATAAAGCATAATTGAGAAAAAGGATATTAAAAAAAGTGATAAAAAACACGATTGATATGGCCACAAAAATCCAGAAACAAGAAAAACTGCACATAATCTGAACAATCTGGAACAATCTAGAAATTGGTCGATTACTCGAGTGTATACGAAAAGATTAAAACACAGCGCATCACGCGCAGAGTTTAAGTTAATTTGACAGCGTGCTTAAGTCGTAGATCCAGGCAAATAGAGAAGGGTCCCGTGAACCCGTGCGATTGATTAACGAGGAGAATGTGTATCAGAGACAAGTGGAATATTCTAGTGTGAGTTACGAAATACTGTTCCAGCTTAAGTTCGTGTCCAGTGACTTGTGTGTCAATAAAGTTTGGAATTGCTTACAAGTATTTCATTGCGTTCTCCATCGCCAAAGATTCTGACCAAAAGAGATAAAATAAATCAACGATATTTGATTAGTACAAGTGGGTTACTAACACACTGGGTACAAGTATTAATTATTTAAATATAAATTTCGAAGCCATTAAATAAAATGATGTATTTAAAATACACTGAAATGGTAGATCGACCCTTTTATTCAAGCTCACTAATCCAATAAGAGGCAATTACTTGCCTAATCAATTATGAAAATATTGCCGTGGGAAAAGTTCTACTGAATTTATTGATACGAGTTTAGACTTTTCCGTACGGTTGAGTGATTTTCCGCAGTATACGCCCGGTGGTTTAAAATTAATAATTTTTAATGATAATAGGCACCGTAGAATGTTGCTCATACCGTAGACAGTTATGCAACGCAAATGTGCTCAAGAGAGTCAGAACTGAGAGAAAGTTGTTGATAAATATCAAAGTCAGAAAGGTGTCATACTCGGCACGTGTGCTTGAAGGGAAAAGTACATCCTTTTGCATTTGATAATTAAGGGTAAGGTAGAGGGAAAACGGGGTATCGGCAGAAAACAGATTTCATGGCTCCGTAGCATATGAGATTAGACAGAGATAAGGATGGTGGAAGAGCTGTTTCGAGCCGCTAAAGATAGGGAGATCTACTCTCAAGTGATATCAGTTAGGGGGACCTGCGCGACACTAGGAGAAGAAAAAAATAGATTCAAATCAACATGATCAAAAGTATGACACACGATGAAGAGTCCGCAAGTGTTGACGGCGCCAGAAATGGAGGGTACTTAGCCGTGGGAGCAACCAGATTAAACAGAAACTGGAAGATGGCACGCCTTTCACGTATTTTGGATGACACGCCGATGATTCTGCCGACGACGGGCATCATAATTAAACCCTCGTTACGAATCAACGTAGAGAAATATCTAATCCTTAGAAATCAGATTAACAAAGCTGTCAGCGCTGGTTTCTATGGTTTAAGACAGATCAAGTCTGTAAGAAAATGCCTTCCCCCAGACGCAGCAAAGTCACTGATTAGTGCGTACGTCATCTCGCGGCTGGACTATTGTAAGTCAATATATGCAGGACAGCCTAGGACTCAGCTCGACAGACTTCAGTCAGTGATGAATGCTGCGGCGAGGCTTATATTCAGGCATCAAAGTTCTCGCGGATATCCTCAATGCTAAAGCAGCTACATTCGCTTCGCCTGCTGGAGCGGATAAATTTCAAACTCTTTTTCAAGCATCACAATAGTTGATCGACCTCTGTATCCCAGACAACACATTGTGGTCAGCTAAATGGGAGGCACTCTGCAGGCTGGTAGTACCAAGGTGACCTGGAGCCACCAAGTTTGCAGAAAGTGCTTTCAGCTTTGCGGGCCCAGCTATGTGGAATCAGCTGCTTGCAGTGTTGCGATCTATGGTGATCCAGGAACTCTTCATGAAGAGCCTACAAACTTATTTTTCATGAGTGGCACCTGTAAAGCACCATTGAAGCGTCTCCAACGCAAAAACGGCGCTATATAAATTAACATGAACATGGTTCTGTTAGGTTAGGTGCTTTAACTAACGCCGAGCTAGCATGCGAAGATGAGTCGAAAGTTGCATGTCAGGATAGAAATGTATCGCTACATCCTCTATCTACCTCTGCGGAGAAACGGCTTGATAGTAAATAAGTAGTATAATTTGAAAATAATAAGTATTGTTTATTTTAATTTTCTGCCTGCACGCCGCTAGTAATGAGATTGAAGGGTTAAGCCTAATACTAATTTGATGTTATAATACGTTATCTGTGAGTATTCCTTAATTAATTAATTCATAAATAAACAATAGGTCTAGGTATAATATTTTATTAGGCAGGATGAAAGCTTTATCCTGTTTAATAGGATTAAGACTGAAAGGGTAGCGATGATACAAGGGAGAGCAGAGGAGTTAGTTAGACAACATGAGCAACAGGTATAATTAAATGTAAGTTAACTGGCCGCGAAAATAAACTGTAACAGCGAATTCACTTTATTTTTTTCGATTTTTTTCTATTCTATTCATGCGTTAGATCTCCTTCTTCTTCTTCTTCAAAAAGATCTGTCGATCTGTGGTACAGGAAACTACGCCTCCTGGGATGATGGGGTCCAGCTATCCCTACATCTTTTCGGTAGTCTTACGGTGGGCGTCGTATAGAGGAGATTTTATTCGCTTCTGTATGTCACTGTCCATTCTGGCTCGTGATCCCTCCAGAATCTCCTTCTGGATCTACTCCACATCCTCTATTTGTCAAGTTTTACTTATGTCTATATTTTGGATACAATCACGTAGAGTTTTTCCAGTAATGGATCTCAGTACTTTCATTTCAGATGTTCTGAAGAGTTTTTTGGTGCGGACAGTGTCAGCCCGCGTCTCTATGGCACATTGAAAAATGGAAAACATTCCAATTGGAGTTTCTGCTGGTTTTTACTATTATATTTGACTATATAAAATATAAATTTTAAAAAATAACAGAAGGCAGATAGATATATAGTTAAAAGGTACAAGTACATATATAGAATTGTAAATTTAGATTGCTGTTAAAAGATTCATGTACATATAATAGATTTGTGTAAAATTAGATTGCAGTTAAAAAGATTCAAGTACATCTTATAAATTTGTGTTAATTAAAAAGAGAAGTTTAAGTAGTAAGAAAAATATATGTAAATTTTTTATCCATTTCCATTTAGTTGAGATGTAAAGAACTGTATCAACTTTGTCCTACACACAGTTATATTATCAGCAAAAATGTCAGCCGCCTGTGCATGTTCATTCCCGAATGACTGTGATGCATTAGTTCTGACATTTCCACATTAAAGGGAATGAATTTTTCATATTCATATTAAAAATTCATATTAAAAATGATTAAATTAAAAATTCATATAAAAAATGATTATAAAAGGATTATATTCCTGCCTTGATTATGAGTTGAAAATGTTCAAGCAGCCATGACCTAATATCAATACTTACGGAAATATGCGACATCAAAGTTTTTTTTTTTCAATATTTTTGACTTATTTTTTGTAAAACGTTGGACTATCATTACAGTAACTTATATCGATTACGAAAAATTCATTTGTTTTAATACAAGTTAAATAAAATGATAAAAACCCCGAAAATTTTCCAATTGGAATTCGAAGGTTTTTATTTGTCTTGTATTAAAGGGAATTCATTTTATATATTGGATATAAATAGCTATAATTTTAGTCCAACGTTTTACAAAAAAACCCAGAAATATTGAAAAAAAATTGCAAACTTTGATGTCGCATATCTCCATAACTATTTATATTAGGTCATAATAGGTTGAACATGTTCGACTCATAATCAAGGCAGGAGTATAGTCCTGCGAGGTTATTAATGTTTTCCAAATAACCCTGTATAAAAATACATGGCGACCCCTCATGACTTCATGTCATGATAGGTCGCACGCGTGGCTTGTTAATCTTAATCTTCCTTTCAATATGCATATTTTTGTTCATCCAGGCCAAATTTTGCGTTTGACGATAAAAAATATCACTTTGTTAAAAAAACATTTTGATATTTTGTTTCATTGCGTCGTTGGATCTAATGGATCTTTTGTCGTATCATTTTTCAACACTGGGATTCAAACAAATTAATTGAAGCTGGTGCTGTTAGTATCAAATTCAAAGTCACTAAATTAGTAATTAAACCCCATCACGCGAGTGTGCATAAGTGGTTGAAACAAAGTTCACAATAACCCTATAAGCACATTTATCAGTGGAAAGAAAAGTTTATAGTGTAACTTGATAACGTAATAAAATTGCGGTACTTTGTCGTTGCGCGAAAAGAAAAATTCCATAAAGTCGACACACGGGTAAAGAGTTTGACTTATCTGCACATATTAATATGAGCAAAACTTGACGGAATTTGCGCCTGTGCGGAGGTGGTGACTTTGCTCAACTCAATTTTCAACCTTGGAGGACCAAGTTAAAGGGAACAACGTGATATAGTTTTGGCTGTTAGAAAGTTTGTGAAATGTTAATTACTCGAGTTTGGATTTTGCCAATTGAAATCGTTAATGTTTCAGCTAATAAAATATTAGTATCGTGGTCTTACAGCAACTGATTTTTATAACAGAGCGATAAGTATGGCAAAGTCATGAGAATATCTAAGACATGTTAAATGAAATTAGCAAAACAAAATTATCCGCCGTGTTAAAGAGCCATCTAGCGGATGGCGCATGAATGATTTCAGGGGTCGTAGGAGGGCACCTGGCGACCTTTGAACATTGTTGTATCAGAATCAATAAGCTTGAAAGGAGAAACATCTCTCTGCCTTGAGTTTGAGACTCATTTGTGATTTAGTGTGACCAAAGGGAAGTGTTTCCCTGTGGATCCGAGCAAAGATAAAACTGTGAATCATTTTGTGTGGAAGTGTGATAAAGAAAAGGACAATATTTTTTTTCAAATACGAACAGAAGATAATAATAAAAAATAAATGTTTTGATTGCAGTCACCAAGGATTACTAATTTAAAATGCTTCCAAAATCCCTTCCAAAACCATATTTTCTATAAATTTATACGCTATATTTTCTATGAAATATCGAATTAAGTACATTATAAATTAATGTAGCTTATTGGTGTAATGATCATGACTCTCGCCTAGTGATCTGGTAGTCAATGGTTCGAGCCCCATTCCAGGACACCATCAAGTTAGTCCTATTCTCATAGCACAAGCGTTTCGCTTATTTTGATAATAGTAAAAATATTAATGCGATACGCATTCCGTGTTCGCACCTCTATATAAAAAAATGTTTTTTTTGGATATTGCCGGTATTGCTTTTTACCTCACAATTTATGTTAATTAATAAAATATTTACTTCCCACTTAATGCCTTAAAAATAGAATTAAGGAGTAAGGGAGATTGATAAAAACAAGTAATTAAAAGTTTAGATATAAATAAAAATAATAAAAAATGTGACATTTCCCGAGGGAACGGGAGGAAATATGAAATGGGGATAAAAAGCAAAGTGATGAATTACGTTTTCTGCATTGAAAAATAGGATTAATCATATATAAAACGCATCTCAGTTTCACAATAGTAGTCGTAGAACCATTATTTGTTCTATGCCGTAGGATATAGACAAATGGTTTCTACTGCTCGTTTAAAATATTTTCACGAAATAGTAGAATCAGAAAGAACTAGACGTATTCAATTTACAGCACTGTACACCTTTTAAACTAAAATTATTATATAAGGTTCTGGAATGGTCAACCGTATTTTGGAAACGTAGAGAAAGGGCACCGTCGTTTGTTGTGGCGGCGACTCACTGTGTTGTCAGAGCATGTGCGTACCAGCAACAGTAAATTAAGAAAGTACCTACCGACGTGTGAGAAGTGTTCGATAGTAATCAGACCGATACAAACCGGTAAATTAGAATTTCCAGACGCGTGTAGAAGATTTTCACGTGTGAAATGTGGAATTTAGTCTGAATTAAAGACCGGTGCTCCGATAAAATTTGTGTCCAGTGACATGCAATGCAGTGAAGTGAAATAAGCGTCAGCAGTCTGCAGAATTATTTCCAAGACATTGCAAGAACCTATTTTGGGCAACGAATCCTTCAGAAACATAATACGTCTCCCTCCTTCCCCGGCTCCGTTCGCAGTATTTGTTTTTAATCAGATAGACAAACAATCTTCCCGTCGTTAGCCGGGCTAAACTTCTCGACGCTATTTGCCGCCCTGAGCCGCCTTTTTACCCCGCCGCCCCCACCCTCCGTTTAGAATACAGCCTGATTTATCGCCCACGACTCCCGGCGCTGAAAACGACCGAGATAGATGAAATAGGCTCCACTCATCCGTTGGAGATTGTCAATCTTGAAATTTCTAAAATGCGAGTGAAAGATGCAAGTCGAATGCTTTCAAATTGTGAGCAATGTAATGTGAAGGTACACACGTGGGGTATAAAAGCAAAGGCAGCGATATCAAATAAATAAATAAATGCAGTCATCGAGAATTACTAATTTATTATGTATTGAATTCAAGATTTAAAGGAAACAGCCTTTAAGTTTACGGGAAATATGATTTTGTACATAAAATGTAGAATTCAGTACATTTTAAATTAGTTATCCTCGGCGACTGCATTAAAAAACATTTTTTGGATATTGCTATCTTTGATTTTATACCTCACATATATAAAATTTGCATTTTTTTTTCAATATTTCTGACTTATTTTCTGATAAACGTTTGAATATTACTACAAATATTAAAAAATTGTTTCTGGCCAATTTATTCAAATAATTAATCATGACATTGATAGAATGTTAAAATCAAAAATTAATAATAAACTTATTGAAACATATTTATACTCAGGCAAAAACAATATTCTATATAATGGTCCGATTTCTACTAAAATTACAAATTGTTTCCCTTCTCACGTTAGACCAGCTTATTTATTATACACAAATAATAATATTGTTAAAATTCTTTTAAATTCAAAAACAAAAATAGGTATGTTGGAAAAAAGCGGGATATATGAAATAACTTGCGGAGACTGTGATAAAAAATATATAGGCCAAACCACTAGAAACTTAAAAACATGCATAAAAGAAAATCGCCGTTGCTTAAAAATTACAATTTATCCGAATTTGCCAGTCATATAATTAACACTAATCAATCTTTCGATAGTCACAAATTGAAATTATTCCACTCGGTTCCTCATAGAGGATGGATAATGAATAGTTCGGAAACCAAAGAAATCCTAAAAAGTTTGAATTCTAGAAACACACTAATAAATAATATCACATTTGAGTCTACTTCACCAATCCTAGAGCTTTTTGCGGAAAGAAATACACCTCCACACCGCGCGTCCTCCTGACCTACCTAGCTATTATTTTTGTACTATACCTGATGATGAGAGGGACTGCTCCTCTCGAAACAGTAGTAATTTAATAACTCATATTGTGTGTGTGTATTACAAAGTAAAATAAAACATATTTTAAATTTAAATGACATTCGTCCGTTATCAAAAAATTAAAAAATAATTTTTATTTTCTGACTCATCTAATGTTTCCTTGCTAGATATGTATCTAAAGAACAACTTTGCATATTTAACTCATAACTCGATTTTATTGACTCACTCGGTTGTTTCTTTCGCCCAGATACTTATATATTTTTCGTCATTATTCGCTATTGGTTAATCATAATCAGCTGATGTATGAAAGTGAAATCTGGAGCTGGCAGAAGAGGAACGAAAGTAGACTGCAGTGGAGATGAGATCCCTCAGATGTATGAGTGACAAATCCATTTATGATAGAGTAAAGAATTAAGACATTAGGAATGAATGTAAAGCTAATCTTAGCATAATTAATAGAATAAAAAATGGTCGTTTAGCTGGTTTGGTCATGTTAAGCGAATGAATGAGGAAAGAATGATAAGTAAGATATATAACGCAAGTGTTGACGGTGCCAAAAAGAGAGGGCGACCACGGAAGACGTGGCACGACCAGATTAACCAGATGCTGGAAGATGGTCCCGTTAGAAGCCTCAACAACCGTCGATCTAGCATGCGAAGATGTATGAATATGGATGAGGCGAGAGTTGTATGTCATGACAGAAGATTAAGACGCTCTATCCTCTCTGTTTACCCGCACGGTGAAATGGCGTGATGGTAAGTAAGTAGGTTAATCTACAGTTCTTCTTTAATCTTCCGCGTCAATCCCACGTGACTCGCGATCAGATTATTTTTGCCCGTGTTCATAGAGGACATTTCGTTTAACTGCTCATGCCAGGTCTTTCTCGGTCGCCCGTTACTCCTGCCTTCAACACTCGCCTCATACATTTTCTTTACCGTCCTCCCCTCGCTGATACGCCACACCAAAAGACATATTTTATTTTAATAAATAAATTTACGCGATAAAATATGCCTTTAGATTTTATCTCCAGTGGGGAAAGCCTCGAGAGATGTTTATTGTGCCAAATACAAATTCGGAGTTCAAACGCCTCTTGTAAATTAAAATTTTCCATCTCCGAGACGCGGAAGAGCACAAAGGAGGCTGGAGGATAGCCAGAGTGATTTATTGTTGGTTACAGCCGCAAAACCTAGTGATGATTAAAATATCCGAGTGTCAACTCTGCTGGCTTCCTCCGAAGAGGAGTCGGCACCTCGTGGAAATTAGACTGTATTAAACGGTCCACTTTTCCTACTTTCGCAAGAGGATTTAACCCTTTTGACTAATCGCACCAATGCTACATGCTGAGACTCTAATAATCTTTTGAATTCAATAGATATTTTAATACCAAATGTGAAGTGTATCATCGTATGGTGAGGCAGAGGATACTGTATACGTCACCAAAACTGAAAATATGTGCGTTATATACATTATACGCATTACTAATTATTTTTGTTCACTTTCACTTTTCCTCCTTTTTATCACCGTGTTTTATCTTTGTTAAATTAATATTTTTATACAACTTTTTATATGAAAGTATGTTCTAAGAACACAGTTACTGGATTTGGTCCCCAGAGGGATGATTAATTAATTAAGGAAAAATTGTAGAAGTCTTCTGTAATTAATTAATTTTCCCTCTGGGAACAAAATTCAGTAACTGTGCTCTTATAACATACTTTCATATAAAATATTGTTTAAAAATATATGCTGGTGCATGATAGGAGTTAAAAATTGATAATATTGATTTTCAGACGTACTATAGTAAATATGTTTAATAATTCGAAAGAATATCATATATATACTCGTACGTTAAAAAGAAATATTGCTAAAAAATATCCACCTAAAAAATAAAATATAGAGGTCTCATTACCAGTTACGAATGCTATGTATACGAACTTATTAATGCGAAAAAAATTAACATATGTCTCTAGCAGAGACCATAGTAATATATTAATGATTTTTCATTCGAACATATATCAACTTCAAAAAATTGTGGATGTTCTTGCGATGGAACTGGTGAACGTTGCATTGTGTAGAGTGATCAGTTAAGCCAGCTCCAATAGGTTTAAGCCCTGAGCCATCATGTAAGAGACTTCCATCCATTATTATATTTTTTATGTTTTTGTATTCTTTTCTAATCATGTATTTATGTCTTCATGTTGGATGACCAAATAAATACAATAAATTATTAATAGCAGAATGGCAAATGTCTTTCACTTTATTTTCTATATCTTAAATTGAGTCACAACCCATTCAAAAATTCTTAAAATGAGCTGAATTATAACAATTAAAAGCAGCAGGGTAGGTGAGGAGCATTATTATTTTTCGTTTTGCTCGAAACCCCCATTTACAGAATTTTTAAGATTTTATCTCAAAAACCACCGAATCGATTTTGTCAAAATTTTGCACACATCCTACTTATAATAATAATAACAAAAATCAAAACAATAAAAATCATTCACAAGCTAGCAACTGGCAAAATACAAGACGAAGACATTAAATTACACAAAATACACGAAAATCATCAAAACTATACTAGAATGGCTCAAAACTACCACATAACTCAAGTCAAAACAAAACAGGACAATCACGACTAATTTGTAGCGGATTAAAATTGTACAACGATCTACTATAACGGACCAAAAAGACTGCTAAAAATTCAAAATAGTGACAAAAATGCTGAAACTCAGCCATACATAACAAATGACTTTGTGTCAGTACTATTATTATTATATTATTAACCCTAGCTACATTATAATCTCCCTTTGCGGGAAAGTTCACAACTCCACTATTTTAAAATTTTCGACAAAAAGTAGGACAAAAGCCCTAAGCGTGTAATTAAGTATAATATATTAATTAAAATCACATATTTATAGGGATATAAGACGATTTAAAACTATCAAAAAATGAAACTAAGTATGTCTTTTAAATAAAACAATTTACGAGCATAACTGTTCCTCATTTATTATTATTTGTTACATTATTTCCGTAATCTTGGATAATACAAGAATTTTACATAATGATGTACTTTTATGGGCACACTGATATCGAATTAAATATTCCATCTCAATTACATTCAATTCTATCTCAAATAGAAATTTTCGCAAAAAAGAGCTAAAATATGATTTAATATTGTAAGTCCCCTTTCAAATATTAATTTAATTTATTTATTTGAATGTATTTCTTGATTAACGGCATGAGCCACCTCTGCTGTTATACCATCCCTAGCAGCCTGATGTATGTGCATAAATATTATCTACCCTATCTTTTCGCCGGTATTTCACCCCATCAAACGATGAAGGCACCCCTATACGCTTATCTTCTTCGTTCATTTGGACCACTTTCAGCATATCTCTTCCGTCATACGTGAAATTGTCTGCCGGCATATTCATTTTCCCTGTAGTTTTGTTATCGCGTTTTCCTAGAAATCCAAGAAATATAGAAGTGATCCTAGAAATCAAATAGTTGAATGCTGAATACACAGATAACATTGGGCACACTCTATTCAATTCTATTCGAACAAAATTTCTGTCAATATTGAGTAGGTAACATTGTCTACAGTATACCTTCTATTGTTGAATTTGAAGTTACGTGGAAATCTTTTCATTTAAGAAAGATAATCAAATTAGAATGTCTAAGCCGTGCGTAGGACGCACATTGTTTCGTTGTGTTGGTGTCTACATTATGAAATATTTGAATCTGAATAATATATGATAGTAATTTTTGTAAGCCTTTATATCATTTTGATATTTTGTCAAAATATATGCTAACGTAAAAGTCACGCTTCGATGTACTCACTGCATGCCCCTGATTTATTGATATGGCAGCTATTTTGTGCAATATGATTATTTTAAGTAATATTTTAAAAAATGAGGGTAAACAATACTGTTTTATTCCACTATATTTATTTTGAATTCTCCCAGTGGAAGAAAAATAAAGGAAAGACTGGAAGAACATAAAAGAGCCGTAAAAAACTTTAGTTTAAATTCAGAAATGGCAGAGCATGCCAGAATGGAGGGACATATGTTTGATTCGAAATTATTATATGGGTGCAGTAAAGGAAGAAAGATGGACATCTTGGATTGGAGATTAGAAATTAATAATAATAAAATAAAAAATAAAAATATAATTAACATCCAGATACCGCCCATAACCTCCCCACTCCTATCCATTCTAACCCCGCCCCCAACCCCCACCACCATTACACCCACCCAATCCCTATAAATTCTGTCTCGAATTATTTTTAATTTAGTTGTAAACGTGTTGTTATTGACAATGGGAGAAATCCCGAAAACGTTCTAACAATTCAAAATAAATATAGTGGAATAAAACAGTGTTGTTTACCCTCATTTTTTAAAATATTAAAAATGAATTTCCACAATGTTACAAACAAAAAACTTGAACATTTATTTTAAGTAACGCTAAATTAAACTTTGTACTACACAAGTTCAGTAATTTTTCGTAGTCAAAATATTCGTGTCGGGCAGCGGGTCGCGAAGTCGGGAGAATTTTTCGGTCATTAGAGGAAATAAATTCATGGGTGTTTTCTCAAAATTCAAGTTCTTTGGGATTTCAACAGTTTTCAAATTGTTCATTATCAATTTTATACGAGAAACCGAGTGGAGAAGTTTTAATGTTTGACTAAAGAAAGAATGTTCTTGATATTAATTATTCCTGATGATGAGAGGGACCGCTTCTGTCGAAGCTACATAAAGTAGTGATATATGTATGTGTATTATAAAGTTTAATTTAGTGTAAATTACTTCAAGACAATAATTATTTTTGAGCTTTAAGTTTTTTTAAGAGCTCCCCCATTATATTACGAAAACAAAAAACTGGATCACTTAGACACGTGTAAGACAACCAACCAAAGAGAGAGAGATAGAGAGAGAGAGATTTATATCCGAAGACTGATACTCTTCCCCCTCTCGTCACTTCTAGGCTTTTACAGGTGTTTCAAGACGTTTATAGACCCTTCCCGAAGGTTGTAGGTCACCTTAGATTATTACGGGCCGTTCTCGATTCTTCGATAGTCTTGTGACAAGCGACATACCACCAGAGGTTCGGACAGCGCATAAATTATTTTTAGCATGCCATTCCGTGACATAATTACAAAATGAGAACAATCAAAATTATTATCGTCGCTATTGGTGGCGACATCTGTTTGTAATATTATTTAAGGCTGGACATTCACTGCAAATGCATGTTTCGGCGTTTTTTTTTACGAAATGTGGGTTTTTATTATTCATTTATATCAGAATGTATACTCTAGCCTGCAATTTTTTTAGGGCAATAACTTAGATAAAACATTTGTTATTATAAAATAGTAATAACTGAACATTATTTACAATAATTAATAAAATATAAGCATTAATCGACAGGCCGCGGCAAAAAATCGTTTTTGTGTCCTAGGCGGCGCTAATTTTTAATGAATATTTATATGTACGCATACTATGTTTTTTTATACGCTTATATATATTTTTATATTATATTATAAAGTATACTTCGTTATCTAGAATCCATACTAAGGAAATTAAGAAATATTCAATATTACTAAAGTTATAATGTTTTAAATTTGAAGAAATTTTTATGTTATTTCTTGATTTTAAAACGCTTTTTATTTATATAAAAAGATGACTTTCAACAATATATTCTATTTATTCCCGTATTTTGAGGCTTTACTCACTTAACGAAAGTTAGTTTTTTTAATAAAAATACCTTAATCAATTTTTTATTTTAAAAATTCCAAAGTATGAAATGTGTCAATAAATGACGTAATTATAAAACAGAACTCCGTCGGCAGCAGCGTCATTTATTAAAGTTTGTAAAAAGTTTGAAGCATTCTGAACAGAGATAGTAATTTAATTATATAATTTTAATTTCTATTCATGCACGATAACACAGACATTACAAAAATCCTGGAAAACAATATTCTCACAATGTCCATCTTTGATTCACTTGAAATGAAAATGCAATACGAGATGAAAATCAAAATGCGAAACGGGAAAATACAAAGATGTTTTACTTAGAATGCGAGCTCACAGCATACACAGTTTTTTTTTCATTTTACATTCGTGAATAATTGAGAAAAGAACGAAGCTATTTTTGGTCTCCATTATTTTCAACATTCGAAGAATATGACTGAAAGCAGACTCGCAAGGTGCACCTTTGAAAGCCTTTTGTTGTTCTGAAGATGAACTGTAGAAGGCGAATTGGAAAAAAATAGATATTTTTATATTTCTCCCATCAGGGACGTTTTCGAACAACTGCGTGGGTTCATTTATGATTCGGATTCAATATGTATGAGAATAAATATTTGATATATTTTTAGAATCATATTTAGGTAATAGATTATTCAGCATAAGAAAGGGAAAAGTGATGGTATATAATTTATAACTTTATCGCATTTATTAAATAAATATTTCATACATTCATTTAGGTGAAAAACTATTTTACTTTTAAGTGAGTTTAAGTAAAATTTTATAACACAATGATTTATACATAACGTTTTATTCCACTAATTTGAGTTATATAAGTCTAAGCGCTTTCGATGGACACAACCATCATCTTCAAAGGCAATATTAGAACTAATTGTAAATCAATATGGTCGACAAATAGAAAGTAAAGGGATGAAGAAGAGGGAGGGGGGGGCGGGGCGAGGATAGTTATTTATTGACATATACAACAGTAATTAATTTTTACATACAATAATACTTATTTTACAATGGGGATGACGCAGGTATTTTAAATATTATTAGGTTATTTTTATTTTTGATTGCTTTATTAATTTCTAGTATTTCTAGAGCATCTCTTCGCCTCTAGATGTAGGACCCTAACATTATTTTGGGAAACAAGTGATCATGTTCAACACAGTGGTCCGCCATCTCAGAGTATCCGGATAGTCCTCTGAATGCTCTTAGATATTCTTTTATTCTTGTGCCTATATCTCTACCACATTGCCCGATATACATAGCATCACAATCATTGCATGTTATGTCATAGATGCCATTCTTATCCACGCACTCCTGCTTATCTTTACAATTGAAGAGTAATTTTTTTAAATTAGTATTTGTATTTACACAATCGTCAATCGAAATCGTCAAATAGTCAATCGAAAGCGCTTAGGCTTATATAACACAAATTAGTGGAATAAAACGTTGTGTATAAATCATTGTGTTAATCATGAACTTCCATTCTGAAACGAAACAACGCTTAATTTATAAAAATTTTATATTTTACTACAAGTTTTGAGTAACAGAATCTTTCATCTGCAGATACGTGAAGTAATAAACTATACGTCTACTTGCAAATATATAATTTTTACGTAGATTCGGTGGCATACATTTAGTTACTGATGTAACGGGAATATTGAGAGAAGATGAGAAGAGTTAAAAATGAAAGTAACATTGTTAAGCAAATATCTTCTTCTTCCTTGCGCTGTCCCAACTGATTGCCTAGGTAGGCTGTTGGGGTCGGCTCTTCTCGTTCTCAGGTTACATCTTCTTCGGTTCTGGGTATCGCTTTCGTCCAGGCCGTTTCTCTGTAATATTTTGAAGCATTGAGTTATTCAGTTCTTTGGTCTTCCTGTAGATGACTGTCGATGAAGCTCCATAGACATAGCCTGCTTTACTATGTGGTCTGGTGGATTCCGTCTTATGTGCCCATACCATCTCAACTCTCGCTTCCCAAATTACTGTTTATATCCATGACATGTTTTTGTCATTGTTAAGCAAATGTGTTTTAATTTAATGTCGCTTCCCAAGTTATTGTTTATATCCATGACATGTTTATGTCATTGTTAAGCAAAAGTGTTTTAATTTAAGGGATGAGATAGAGTCATTGTCTCAGACTGCCCTTAAAAAATGGGATTTGCAGCAACCACTACTTTTCAGATTTGCACCCTTTGATGTAACAAAACGAAATGAGTTATAATTACACATCATGTACAGGAGTTCCTGAAATTCGATTCACATTCGACAAGCTAAGAAATGGCAACAGTTCTTATAGAATATTTCGATTTCACACTAAATGACTTTTTTTGTTGCATTAAAAAATAATTTTTTAAAAATCCTTTGTCAAGTAGTAGTTTTTCTGATGTATATATTATAAAATACTTTGGGGGTTTGGAGGTGCCTTGGAGTAATTGCTTTTAGGTCACCACCCGTCATGTGACGGGAAAGTTCCAAAGGCGTAGAATGTTTGATGATTTTATTATCTCGATAAAACAAGTACAAGTTATACATGCATACGATTACAAAGACAACGATTAATACTCGAAGGGCGATAGCCTCCGGCCACCCGCCGGAGGTCGATGAAAGACTGACATGCCCATACAGGGTGTGGGCCGCTTCTTATATGATTTACGAACAAAGGAGTTTCCTGAAGTGCGGCTATGTGTTCCTGAAGTGCGGCTATGCGGCTAGAGAAATCATCGGAAATGCTGACGGTGCAATGAACAGTAGGCCGCGCGCGTGCCTTGCTCGTGCCTCGATTTACTTATGTGGCATTCTTGCCACAGTGTGTGTATGTGGTTCATGTATTGTGGTATGAATTCCACAATACTCATTTCATTATTTAAAAAACCGATCGGATAGTTTTCCATACATTTTGTACGCCGATATGGGAATAATATTTTTTCTCATCTTAATATTTAATTTTCTAATACAGGCAGGCGTAGCCTAGTAGAGTGGCATAATCCACAAATTAAACAAAACAAAAAAATGTGTAAATTATCTTATGTTTTATCTTATGTTTTATTGTTAAATTAGTATTAAGTATCTTATTTGTAAACAAGGATTTTTAAATAAATAAAAATAAATAAAAAAATAAAATATATGAGAAAAGTGAATGGAAGTCTTATATATAATGGCTTAGGGATTACAACCTTTATGAGCTGGCTTAAGTGATCACCCTACACAATGCAACGTTCACCAATTCCATCGTAAGAACATTCACACATTATCAAATTTTTGGATGTTCTGTATATAGTACGAATCAAGAAAATTGCATATATTGCACTGGCTTCTGCTAGAGAAATCTGTTACAAAGATTTTCGCAACTGGTAATGATACCTCTATATTTTAGTTTTAAAGTGGAGTTTTTTTAAATATTAATATTGAAAAATATTAATATTTCTTTTCTATAATATTCATCGTGTCAAATTGACGAATTGTAAAATGTTATATAAATTAATGGGAATAGACTTCGCGGTAATTTATTAAGTGTTATAAAACCGGTCTAAAATTTATTTAAATTAAATTTGTTTTGAACGATTTGGTAGACACTTATTTTAATATTTGGCACAATATTTTAATTTTCAATATATTTTTATGTACACTTTGTACTGCACACACCATTTTTGAGTTATTTCATGTTCTTATGGTGGAATTGGTGAACGTTGCATTATGTAAAGTGATTGCTTAAGCCAGCTCATACAGACTATAAGCCCTGGGCCACTCAATAAAGACATCCATACACGTTTCTATATAAATAGATTTGTCTCTGTGAGACTTCTTCAATTTATCTTAAGGCTGGACATTCACTGCAAATGGCGTTTTTTTTATGAAAATGTGGGTTTTTATTATTCATTTAAATCAGAATGTATACTCTAGACTGCATTTTTTTTAGGGCAATAACTTAGATAAAACCTTTTTTATTATATAAAAGTATTAAACTGGACATACTTTACAATAATAAATAAAATATAGGCATTAATCGGTAGGCCGCGGCCAAAAAATCGTTTTTGGTGTCCAAGGCGGCGCTAATTATTAATGTTTTCAAATCGACACCTCATGACGATTCGAAGACATTTATTGCCGCAGCATCGTAGACATATGATGGGAGGAATCAAAAAACTTTTAAATTTTCAAAAAAAGTTCTAGTGCCTACCCATTTTCATGTTTTATCGATTTACGGCCTGAAATGGTTCCGTATTAAAAAATTTCGAAACTATACCAGTCACATTGAATGATGTATGAACGAATATTTTTTGTTTTTAAAACGAATATCTGACCATTAACGTTGTTTTTACAATAAATAGTTTTTCTAATAGCACTTTCAATAATTTTTAATTCTAATTAATTCAATAACCAATAATTAGTCAGCTTTTAAATTGAACATCTTTATGATTGGTACTCGATTCAAAATAGTCGACAATACATTATTTATTTTATTGGAACACTAATTTCAAGTGAATAAGTTTTTGACAGTTTAATGAATTCGCGCGCATTTCGTGGCTCGCATTCCCGCTACACGCATTTACAATAAAAAAACTACCCTCAATGCACCAAGAGAAGATAACTTTAATAACTAATGACCCACGTTACGCCAATTATGTTTACTAATAATATAACGAATATATTACACGGACACATTACGTCACCCTCAACTGTTATAGTTTCAAGTAACTTCCCTCACTTTAAATACCCTTACATGATATCTCCGCTACAATCATCGATAGAGTAAAGGACGGATGTGAACTAAAATATTACATATTGCGTATTACGTAATATGTAACATATATAACGTATTACGCAATTGTCACAATTTTGTCACAATCTCGAACACGCCGTTACCGCATAGTCCTCCATGTATGAAAACATTAATTTATACTTAATAGAGAATGTTCAAAGAAAATTTATGTACCCCTGTCGTATAAATTTGAATTACGTTTGTCGTTCCAACTACGAACTGTCACTCCGAGGAATTCTTGACATAGGTAGTTCATTTTTTAACAGCTGCGTATATGAAACGGATATACCAATGTATTTATTTATTTATTTAATAAATCGATCAATGACAAATAACGTTAAAAATTGAGAACTTACTTACCATCACGACATATCTCCGCTGGGGTTGACAGAGAAAGTAGAGCGCCACACTCTTCTATCGTGACACACAACTCTCACCTCTTCCACTTTCATACATCTTCGCATACAAGCTCGACGAACTCCTTCCGCAGTCCCCACTCTTTCTGGCGCCGTCAACATTTGCGTAATTTATCTTTCTTACCATTCTTTTCTCATTTATTCGCTTAATATGGCTAAACCATCTGAGCCACCCTTTTTAATCCTATTAACTATGCTAACATACCTACGTCTAAATGATCTCGTCTTCACTGCATGCAGTCTACTTTCGTTCCTCTTCTGCTAGCTGAAGACTTTTTTACTTCCGGACATTAGTGTTGATACCAGAATTCCATTGTCCAACGCACAGTGCTTTTGCCACGGTTTTCCGCTAATATCGCATCTGTAGACACGTCAAAACAACATCTCACTGCGCAGCTGTCAGTTCCCAAACTGACAGCTGCGTTGTGAGATGTTGTTTTGTATATGCAAGTTGCTTTGTATATGCAACACTTTATATGGTCTTTCGAACCACCTAGATTATTATAATGTTGACTTTAATTTTAGCGTGGTCTCCAGACCGTTTGCAGACATTTCACGAATGTTATAAATAATTCCAAAGTATGGTATGCATCCTAGAAGGTACTAAGGAGTTCAATTTTATTGTTGTGATCGACATATTATGAGAGATTCTCTGCGTAATCTCTTTTACCATCTCGTTACAATATTATAAAAAAATACATCATCACACAAAAATGTAACAATAACAGCGCCTGGAGCATATACAATTCTCATAACAGTATTTTTTTAATAACAGCGCTCGAAGGATATGCAATTTTCATAACACAATTATCAAACGCTTGTGTCGTCGTGTTTAAGATTCGCTTTTGGTTAAATATTAGGTCCTTACATATGAAATTGACGTTTAGTATGGGAGGAACATAAAGCCGATTTTTTTTATTATAATATATTTATTTAATCAAAGTATGTACCATTGCTATCTATGCACTTTTGCCATCTCATAGGTAGTTCATCGATCCCTTTACTATAAAAACCATTCGGACGGGAATCAATAAAATCTTTGAAGGCGGTTTGGACTGCCCCATCGGAGTTGAATTTTTTCCTTTGCAAGAAGTTATCCAAATTTCGAAAAAAATGGTAATCTGTTGGGGCAAGGTCCGGAGAGTACGGTGGATGTCTTAGACATTCCAATTGAAGCTCCTCTAATTTGGTAGCCGTCTGTTGTGCAGTGTGTAGTCTAGCGTTATCATGAAGCAGCAGTGGCCTAGAGCGATTAACCAGCCTCGGTTGTTTAGCAGCTAGCTTTTCCATCATGGTTTACAGTTGCTGACAATAGACATCTGCCGTAATCGTCTGGCCAGATTTAAGAAAGCTGTAGTGAACGACACCAGCACACTAGTCCACCAAACGCTCACAAGTAACTTTTTTGGAGTCAATTTTCGCTTGGGGCATGGTTTGGCTGGTTTGGCAGGGTTCAGCCATTGCGATGAGCGCTTCCGATTATCGTACAGGATCCACTTTTCATCACAGGTAATGATTCGATTTAAAATCCCTTCATTATTGTGCCGGTTGAGTAATGCAACGCAGCAGTCAACGCGCGTTTGTTGATTTGTTCACTCAATTCGTGAGGTACCCACCTTTCAAGCTTTTTCATACCTTACCAATTTGCTTCAAGTGGACTAAAACAGTTTTATCACTAACACCGCAGCCTGCAGCTAACTCGGATGTGGTTTGCGATGGATCCGCTTCCACAATAGCCTTCAATTCTTCATTATCAACTTTGGTCTCCGGCCGTCCACGGGGCTTGTTCTGCAGGTCGAAATTTCCAGAACGAAAACGTTGGAACCAAAAACGCACTGTGTTTTCTTTTGCGGCACCGTCGCCATACACATCATTAATCCTTCGAGCCGTTTCTGCAGCACTGGTGCCACGGTGGAACTCGTACTCGTTTATAACGCGATATTTCAAGTTTTTCATTTTATAAACTGAGTGACGCAAAGAAAAAAACAATTGAGGAAAAAACAAATGAATTATAATTTTCAAAACACAAATACATGAGTAAATAGCTGTATAAATTTGGATTTGGAATTCCTAACCAATGAGAAGATATTTGAGATCTAATTTGCCAGTACGGAAAAACGTCAATTTCATATGTAAGGACCTAATATTAAAAAAAATGGTTAAATGTAAAACCGCCATCTTTGCATTCGATTGGTAAGTCGTGACCCACCAATCAAAAAGTGTGAAAATATTCCGTTGCATAATGCGCGCACATTAAATAATATCTTAAAATTTCGCCACCAACGTACCTACAGAATTAAAAATTATAATATTATCACAGTATTGAGACGTATAAAGACGTGTTGGTTTATACCTTGATTATATTACAAAAATTCTACGATGTTTTTGTTACCAAGAAAAATATCCCATCACAAATATTTATTTTGTTGGTTATCCTTCCGGAAACAACAAAAATATTTCACTACACGCGGAGGTCTTTTATTAATATTAAATAAAATAATTATTTTTCGACATCATACAAACAATGAGATTTTCTGAGAGACGGAAAATATGCCGAAAATGTAAATAATTCTACAAAGAGGCAGCTAATAGTAATATTAATAGCTAATATTATATATAAATAGCTTCTTATCTAATTATTCTTATTTAATTAATATCCCATGTCAATTTTCTTTATAATACTTATAAAATACATACCCTTTTAGTTTTATTACATAGTTGCGCGAGTATATATAATCACAAAGTTATTGATTTTTTAAAGCTAACGTTCTAAAGAAATGTAATCAATTTTCTTTATAATACTTATAAAATACGTACCCTTTTAGTTTTATTATATAGTTGTTCGAGTGTATTATCACAAAGTTATTGATTTTTTAAAGCTAACGTTCTAAAGAAATGTAATCAATACGTTGACTATCCTAAAACAAACAATTCTTTATAATATCTATACACATACACGTACGTACATATCAGCCCGTGTTTGCATGCTTGAAAAATCTTAATTGGCTTTCCAAATTGTTTAGATAGGCATATTTTTAATCCAATATAAACATGTTAACGTTTAATTCTTCATTAGGGTGCCAAGTAAAATTGTATTATGTAATTACTCGAACGTTGCAGAATTTGACAAGTTGACGTATTTCTTAGTATTATTCCACATCAAAGGGAACAAATTTTTGTTATTAAAGATTAAAAAAACAAACATTTTAATTTGAGCACACAAAGTTTTTTTGCTTTTACTTCGAAATATTACGTTACCTTTACTCAGCTTATATTTGAATATTTTTTTTAATTACAGTAGCCCAGTGGGCGTGAAGTTGGCTCCTCACACCAAGGGTTGAATTTCCGGTGAGGTCACAATGAATCTATGAGCCAAAGACTATTTAAAACAATAAGTTTGGTAGGGTCTCAAAGTTTGATAGGGTCATGTTTTGTTGGAAAATATATGTCCTTTAAATGCCGTCAAACGCGACAGTTGCATTCCACTACCAACACTACCAGCGTCCTCGAGTGGACTGTCCCGCTAGCTCCGGACAATGTGGTCACTGGCTATACCATCAGCCATAGAATATAGGAAAGGATGAATGACGAGTCTCCATAGAACCAGAATCCTCCAGCTAAGGGACGGAAAACCCCGACAGAAAAACCATGGTCCTCCTGGCAGGGGGTTGGGCGAGTGGCTGATAACCTATCGCCTTAAAAAAACCTTAAAACGAAACCCACAACGAGGTCAGGACCCAGAATAGGCTGTGGAGCCATTGATGATGAGTGGGCAGGACTCCCAGTGAGGTCACAATAAATCTATGTGACTATTTCAAGCCAAATTTGACTAATTAAAACAATGAAATAATTGGAGGAGCGTGTATACATGTACGCGCGGTAGAAGTTATACTTTATTGTGATTGTGATAATTGATATTTACATATTAGTTAAAAATGTATATTAATACAATAATAGATATCTAGAAAAAATGATAAATATAATTGATAACACTTTAATGTAGTCAATTATTAATATTCATTTTTGAAGTGGTACAAATGTAACTATTGGTTTGTAATAGCTAAAATAAGAAAAAAATGAATAATAAAAACCCACATTTTCGTAAAAAAATGCCATTTGCAGTGAATGTCCAGCCTTAAGATAAATTAAAGAAGTCTCACAGAGACAAATCTATTTATATCCAAAACCCACGTTTTCGTAAAAAAAAAAAAAACGCCGAAATATGCATTTGAAGTGAATGTGCCGCCTTAATTAAAATTAAGTTATTCGCAATATAAAATCAACATTGTCGAAGGTTAAAAATTATATAATATCACGTGAGTCCTCACTTTCCTATAATTACACAGTACCTAAGGGACAAAGAGACCAGCGTCTAATAGACCAGGCTTATTCTATGCATGTCACGTCTAATTTTACGTCCAGGACTCAAAGGGAGGCGCCCGTGGAGGCGAGAGCAGCCAACTGATCACATTTGAGCCCTCCTTATCATTCCGTTTCCGCGCGGCTAACTGATCACATCTGAGCCCTTATTATCACAGTGGAAACTTACCTTTACAAAAAACGCAAGGTTGGAATTGTTGAAAAGTATTTGGAATTTTTTTACTACTATCGAAAATGCCAAAATATGAAGTCGTTTATTAATTATTTAATTAATTATTTATTTCGTGTAATTTTATACATATAAATTAAGGTAGTTGCTTCACTAGACAAGGTACGTTCTGAAACAACTACCTGTACAGTTTAAACATTAGAAAGACTACATATTAGAAATTGAAATTCAAATATTGCACGTAAGAAGTAAAAACACAAACACACGAAGACTAACTATTAGAAATAAACTTTTAATAATTATACGTAAGGAATAAAAGGCTCCGCACATCGAATGTTCAAGCTCCAAAGTTAGAAAACCGATACATACATTCGAAACTCCACGCAGCTTCATGAATCCTCAGTCTTCAAAAAATGGCATACTACGCAATCTGTCGAAGTATTTTCAGCTAAGCCATGTGTGCATGGGTTGGTGCGCCCCCAACTATATAAGACCCTTCTATAAAGTCTTAGAAATGGTTTATACGTGTAACAAACGAGAAACCATTTAGATATAACTCTGAAGACCCACCCAGAGACCTTCAAGTGCTTGACACAAGACAGCATTACATCAGTTCAATACTAAAATTATTCTTTCAAAAACTTTTTCGGAAATAAAATAGACACAGGTTAATTATATGTATAGATAAGATAATGAGTTACCAGAATCGAACATGTTAACCTGTGTTCTAGTATGTTTCACGCAGTAACATATTTAAAATATATTAACATGTATTAAAGAAAAACAAAGTTCTGTGAATTATTAAACAAATTTTTATCAATCATTTAGAAAAGACATACAAAAAAAATCAAATTGACGAAAAAATATTTTATCTGCTACCGGGATTTGAACCAACGGACTACATATTATAAGGTCGAAAAATTTTCGTTAACTTGCCAGACTGTCGTGGCGAAATTGGATAACGCGCCATCCCCGGATAGAATGGAGGTCCATCGGTTCGAATCCCGGTAGCAGTTAAAATATTCTTTCGTTAATTTGATTTTCCTGTATGTCTTTTCTAATTGATTAATGAAAATTTGTTTAAATATATTAACAATTTGCCGACAGACGTAGTCCTGCCCGAAACTAAAGCAGAATCCTAGAAACCGACTGCAGCGCCACCTACTGGGTCCAGTTATGCCCATCTGTAATCTGCCCAGTCGTTCTATAATCTGCTATAATCTATAGTCTATAATCTATAGTCGTTCTATAAACTAGTTCTATAATCTATAGTCGTTCGCCCATCTATAATCTGCCCAGCCGTTCAGGAGTTCAGTGACATACACACGTAAGGAAGAATTATATATGTAGAGATAAGAAGATCGAATAAAGAATATAAAGGTTTCGATTCGATAACTTTGTATCTTCGTTAGAGCGGACGAACACTCAACAGTGTCATTAAATAAAATATATAAAATAATCAATAATCGGGTGGGGGTATGATCTTGTACATGGTTGGGGTATGGAGAGGGGATTGGAGAGGAGACGCTGAAGTATGTTGAAAAATCTCAACACGAGACGCAATTATATAATTGATGGATTTTGCGTTTACACTGCTGGAATTATTCATGATGATCATTAAATAATGATATTAGCATTGATATCTTACTATAATCTCTTGATATCTCACATCTCTAACGTGAGTTTAATAATAATTTATATTTTTTTCATTACTTAAGTTTCGAGAGAAACAGAATCTCTCGTTGACAGGTGAAGTACTAAACTGTTTATCAATGTTTGATACTTCACCTGTCGATGAACGAAAAAAATATATTCAGATACATACTGTAACATTTATATTAATTTAATGAACATAGTAGCGGTCATTACCCAGCGTTGCTCGGGTAATAGATTAAATTTAAAAGAAGTTCATGGGGGAAGCTGGAATTGTTTTGCAAAACATCTAAATAATAGTGTTTCTATTAAATACAGGTAGTAAGTGGATGGAATGTCCAAGAGAGTGGTGGTGAATGACTTTTCATCAAAGTTGTAAAATACAACTAAGCAATCTCTAATAATTCTTAAATTATTAAAAAAATCTCACGCATTAAAGAGGAGGTAAATACATAATTTCTTCATCAAATATGTTAGCAAACAATGTAGATTTGATTGACTTGATGGCTAGACATCGAAGGCGTATATTTTGAAGCATATATTCTCAGTGTCTCGAGTGGGATTGGTGTTCTCGGCAACCCTTATAGGTACCTACCCACTTTCCAGGAGAACGACCTAAAGGGCGGCTCTTCATCAATGTTCTCTTTAAAACATTTTAGTTGCTTTTCTTTTCGTACTCGGTTAGTAAAATAACGACTAGTGATATTTAAAAAAATCTTTTTTACGGGGAAATGTTGCTAGTCCTACTTACCCCTCAACTTCGGAAGACCGGGAATTCGTTTCAGGGTTTTTGATTTGTGTTTTGTTTAACATTATCACAGATCACGAGACTCGATTACTGTCGCGTGTCTACTACCCAGGATTGAGAAAATTACAAAAATGTATGATGGCATCATTCGCGCTGACACAACAATTTCGTGGTCGTGCATACTTAACCCAATTCCGTGTTGCAATAGTGTCAAGTCGACAAAATCATCGGGACATGCGTGAAGGTATGTAGATCAAACAGGATTATTTGTTATGGTAATATTACTGAGTCGTTTCATCCTTTTATCCATTATTTTCTCAATCACTCGATCAACGTTCCCAAATTACCTAAACGAACCCTTTTCATTATGTTTATAATTTGTTCATTATTTATTCTATCGTAAATGCACGAGACCCGATAACTGTCGCGTGTCTACTACCCAGGATTGAGAAAATTACAAAGATGTATAAAATAAATATAAATAAGAATAAAATAAATAAATGTAAATAATTAAAGTAAGGAATTATATATAGAAATTCAAAGTTCCTTGTCAGAGTACAAGAGCAATGCTCTTAAATGGAGAGGAACTATGAATAACACAATTGTGTAATTAATATTATTGAAGAATAAAAAATAAAAAAATAAAAATGTATAGAGATATCATTCGTGCTGACACAACAATTTCGTGATCGTGCATACTTAACCCAATTCCGTGTTGCAATAGTGTCAAGTCGACAAAATCATCGGGACATACGTGAAATTATGTAGGTTATACTGGATTATTTGTTATGGTAATATTACTGAGTCGTTTCATCCGTTCATTTATTACTTCCTTCCCATACCTAAACGACCTCTTTTCATTATGTTTATAATTTGTTGATTATTTATTCTATCGTAAATGCATTTGTAAAGTTATTTATTTACTCCAAATTATAAAGCTATTGTAAGGTAGTATAATGCAGTGGAATCCGAATCCTCGACCGGAGAAATAATATGGTTTTTAAGTAAAAAGGTAAATTTTCACAGGAATTTTCGCCCATAAAATGGACAGAGATTTTCCCGTTCCGCTAGACAGGCGTTAAAACTCTCCAATGTTTGCTCTATAAGGTTTGGCTTTCAGGATGTAAAAATAAAATAAGGGTTAGTAAAAATTGATGGGTTAAAATATCAGGGATGGACTGGGAGCTTTTTGATTTTCTAAAACCTCAGGTAGTAATAAAAGAGTCTCGATTAGATACATATTACACCCCTAATATCACTTTAATAAATCACTGTCATTGAATAAGAAACAGTATGTATGTATTAACATTTACTGTACCAAAAATGAAAATTAAATTCAGTTTCCGGGATGCTTTAACACCCTTTTTTTTAATGGTGTGGAAAGGGGATGTTAAATTAATAAGAAGTCCATTAAGTTGGTTTAAAATTTGGAATTATTTTGAAAAACTTTTTGAACAAAATTAATGACCAGTTTCGAAAGAAAATTAGGTACATCTCCTTTTCAATATTAAATTAAACAATTGTTCATAATCTTATTAATTTCATAACTTCATTCTTATTTATCTTCGCGTGCTTAAAACAAACGTGTTGTCACGGAATCGTGGCTGTGGGAAGCAAATGATGCATTGGAAATCGATCACCGTCTTATTAATTTAGTAAGTTTACTGTACTTAAATTTAATTGGAGGTATAAAATAACGTTTTTTAATTCAATTAACTAAATTGTTTCTAAAATATTTCTCATTCATTGGTTTGTATCGCTCAGATTACTACGGAACACGTCTCATACGTCGGTAGGTACTTTATCAATACTGAAAACGCAAGGTTAAATTTATTGTCACTGAGTTACGCTGAATCATCGTTTTATCTGTATATTCGCATTCGTGCTTGCTTCTATGATTCGCATTCTGTCACTACAATGCAAAAACTGCGCAGTGGCCTGGTTTACATTAACATGTTCATCCCTATAATTAGAACATGTTCTAATCATAGGGATGAACATGTTAACTACACTTATTCATAAAAATTAAATCAGTTACTAAAGGGAAGAACATGTTATCTACAATAATAACATTTCAGGCCATCATTCTGAAATTAAGACGCCTTTTAATTTGATTGGAATATTTATGGTTAGTATAAATTTTTCTCTGGCAGTACTGTCATATATTTGTACTTATATATTTTATTTTTCAATAATTTTAAATGGTACATACCATGTTTTGTATTATTAATTAACATGCCAGGAATTTTGTAATTTTAGATAATGGATGGTAAAAACGAATAGCATTTGAAGGGTTGTTTGATGTTCGTGTTTTAGCAATTTTAAAAAGGTGTTACTCTATTATAAATGAGTTCCAGAGGCGAAGAAATGGTTGATAACTATATTTTTTTAGGGAAAATTAGTATATAGACATAAATCAATAAAAATTAATCTTAAATTAGCAATAAAAACATATTTTTCAAAGGCGAAATGCAAATGTCTAATTATCTCAAGACTCGATTGTTAGTTAACAACTTCTTGCCGTGGGGTCTTCATATGTTAAGAAGTAGGCAAGTTCCGAGATACGGAATTATGTGAATTATACCCATCAAACTGTGTATCACTTTATGTGGTACAAATCAACCTAATATAAAATTGATATTTAAAATACACGAACACTTATTAATAATTCTATGTACATAATTTGTCGATCAAAAGTTGACGTTCGAGGAGGATTTGCGATTATATTTCAAAATCGAAGCATAATTTTACAGAGTACAAATCGTTCAATTTCCTTTGTCGAATTTCCCTTTCAAAATTGGTTTATAAATTCATTGAATTTTCGATGAGTTTGAAATGACATCGTATATATTCCGGAATTACCTACTTTACCAAGTATTAAGTATTTAGAAACAAAGTTTAAAACGTGCTTTACTTACGAAAGCAATCAATAACACGTAGATGTCTACGTACAAATAGTGTTTTGCATCTCGTTTTGTTCCTTCTCCGTGAAATTCGCCATTAATTGCTTTTTGATGAGATTTCGTCCGAGCAGCCACTATTAATAGTCGCCTTTATAAATGAAGATGCTTGTACAAATAATACAGCTTCTATAACATGCCATAAACCGGCAGTAAACACTGGTGTAAAATCTAAAGGAAGAGCAGAAGAATATATTGAGCTTAAGGATTAAGCTTAAAATAAATTTGTGAGGGTAAACAAAGGTTTGATTCAAATGGTATAGATTTGCATCGAAAATATATAAGCGGAGGGGAAGGGTTAAAAAAAATAGCGGGAAATGTCGCATATGTTACCCGCCGAGTCCTAAAGAATAATTTTACAAATTTTGAGTTCGTTCGGTCAAACGGTACAGATTTGCATCGAAAATATGTCAGGGGAGGGGTAGGGGTTTGAGAATAGGGAGGAAATGTTGCCTATGTTCCCGCCGGGTCCCAAAGCATAAGTATGCAAAATTTGAATCGAATCGGACAAACGGTGTGGATTTGTATAGAGAACAGACAGACAGACATTGAGTTTTATAGGTATAGATATGGCACACTCATTGGCGTGTGTTGACGATATAATATTAGTAATCACCTGTTCTGTGGCAGTTATTCTCATTTGATAGTTAGTAGTAAAGAAGTAAATATTAAAGAAGTAAAATTAAAAAAAGAAGAAGAAGAAAGAAGAAGTTTTTGCTACTAGCTATAAACTTAATATTATTTCATTCCCTATTCCTTAAATAATTCATCATTAAAAAAATCAATGCTGTCGATTGATATTGTCATAGTAAAAAATATAAATACTAGCAACAAACTCGTCAGTGATTCATGAGTAAAAAAATGATCTTTATTGCAAGTATATTTACGTCTTTTTACTCCCTTTATATTAACTCGTGGCGTCTGTTTGCTTGCTTGCCGGCTTGCCGTCGAAAAAACTTTGGATCGATTTGTGACCCTTTTCCCGTGATCCGATCGAGCTGAAACTTTGCAAGCAGACTCGTAGCGACGATCAAGAAGATCTATCAAATTTTCGTTAAAAAATAATATAATAATAATTATAGTATAAGTTTTGATTTTTCAAATTTTTAATAGTTTTTTCAAATTGGAATCATTACAAAAGTTTGATTACTAGCAACGGCGGCCCGATAACGTCGCGGAATATTTTCTAAATTTGAATTACTCCGTCGGTATACATAATAGGTACTTCACTACACAAATGTGTCTTATCAAAGCTCAAAACATCTGAAAGAAATATATTAAATTACTGTAAGTTTAGTGTTATGTTGTATCGTCTTTAATTGTTATTATATTTTACAAAGAAAGGGAGTATAATAAAAACTTGTTTTTTATGGGTTACTTTTTTAATGTCCCCTTTTCAAGGGATAAGATAGTATGCGATATACATCTCTTAGACATTTAATGGCAATAAATTTCAGTGTAATTGAGATTTTGATCTCGAAATAACCTCTGAAATCAGTTTGAGATGAGTACGCGGCGTTGACCATAGTCACCCATATTTGTATTTATTTATGTAATTTATATATTCATTTATTCTGAAAAGTTAACAAACAGAAGAAATTAAATTACGAATATTTATTCTGACTGAGCGTGTGCAAGGGAAAGTTGAACTTACGCTTTGTATCTGTGCGATAGTTTTAAAACCTTTTTCATTCTCCTCCATAATCAATTTGAATTTAAGCGAAATTTTTAAAATATTCGATGTAAGTTACTTTGATAATAAACCAAAGTTTTACAAATATGTTGAAAATAAATAGTTTAAAAAAATCTTTGTAGTCGCTTTTCTTCGTAATTTGCGATAAATATTTTGACTCTTAATTTAACCCTCGGGGTGCCTGGTGGGTCTGACAGATCTGTCACAGGAATCGACGATATTTTTTCTAATTTTTAACCAAGCGCACTGTACTCCTGAGTGACTTCGCGATACAGACTAGACATGATTTTGCCACTTCTCTCGCAGTCCACAACGCGGAATAATTACGCTGAGTACCTAATTATAAGCGATATTTTTTTTTGTAGTAAAAGATAAAAGTCTGTAAGTTCATTCATTGTGCCTCAAATAAACGTGAAGCTTAATTTTTAATCTCAATTTAATGTTTAATATTGCTGAAAAGAGATGTGTTGATTTTCGATACCTAAAATTACAGGTTATTTCAGTAAATTAATAAAACATTTAATAACAATAAACATCAAAAATGTATTGAAAATATCTAAAAAAGTAACCCATAAAAACCACGTTCTCATTTTCGGGTTTCGTGTCTACCATATGCGTCGGAATCTCCATACAACTTACTGAATTGTAAGAAAAATCCGTTAAAAATTTGAAAAATCCAAAATTATACTATAATTATTATTTTTTTAACAAAAATTTGAAACATCTCTTTGATCGTCACCACGAGTCTGCTTGCAAAGTTTCAGCTCGATTGGATCACGGGAAAAGTGTTAAAAATCGATCCAAAGTTTTTTCTTTTTTCGTCAAGCAAGCAAGCAAGCAGACGCTACGAGTTAAAAGAAAGGGAGTAAAAACTAGTTACCTGACATTTCGACACATTAAAAAAAATTAATTTTGTTTACGGGTCCGACAGACCTATCAGGCACGCGTGTGATTTTCACCCACCGGGCACCCCAAGGGTTAAGCAAGAATCTGCTTGTAAAGTATTGTGAAGCAGCACCGTAAGACCATCCACAAGTCGCGGTAAAACCATACTTAAACGGAACGTGAAACGGATCGAGGCTTCCACAAAAAAGTCATTTAAATTTCCTGGAGGTCTTGAAACCTTTTGCACTGGGCCGTGTTTTTATCGAAATCCACGTAAAATGATCATTTACTTGGGAGCACAAGACAGATCACATACGTACGCTGTTGTGAAATATTTCCTCTCAAATTTTTCGCGGTGAGTGGAAAATACATCAAAAGAAAATACGACCGACATGAAACCTTTATCACGGCTGCTTTTGTGTGGTTTTCCGAACACCGTGTACCGTGTACGGGGCAAGCAGCCATGATGGAGGGTCCCGTTTGAACTCTGAGTATTATTGTTGCCAGGGACAAATCGGGAACGAAATCTGGGATCAACCATTTTTTACAACAATTTTATTTAAGTTCCCTGCGGCATGAAGTAGTAATGTATTTTGTGTAAAATGTACTTCATCGCGTATTCGCCGCTACGAGGTTGTAGAAGAATTCTTGAGTAAATAATAAGCTCTATTTAGAAGTATTTAACATCAATTTAATATATTGTCACAGACGCGGCTGTGGGAGGCAAATCAAACACTATAGCAATTAAAAAAATATTAATTTCACCAAAAATCACAGGACACAAACTTTACTCAAGGGCGTGCAGTGAGAACAAGAAGCATGACATGAACAAAAATTTAAAATTAAATATTTATCTGGCAGAATATGATGAAATATTGAAATCTGAATAATATTTTATTAATTGCTATAGGCATATTGTTTGATATATCTCTTATTTCGGTTTATTTTCAAAATATATGCTTGGAAAAGGTCATTCTTCTTGTTCTCACTGAAGGCTACTGACTTTACTAGAGCACTGTTCTTAAATTCATAGTAACTAAATGTTTATAGAATATTTCATACGCTTATTATCCAGTTTCTTAATTCCACTGATAATCTCAAATCACTCGTCCGAAAAAAACCTTTTATTACGCTGTTTCTATTGCATTGATCACTTTCACGAATATTCTATTTATCTTCACATGTAGATACTCTCTAGATTAGATATCGCTGGTATCACTCATGTGCTAGCAACACGAGCCGCATGGTTCGCTTGTGGATTTCTGTGACGTTTAGCCCATACAATATACATCAGAGCTTTGTGAAAAATTATCACTTAAAAGATCGCTCCGTTTTATGTCGGTCGCAGTTTTAACTTGGAATATATGATGCGAGTATTGAAGGCAATAAGAACTGAAGGGATGCGCGAAAGACGTCCATGATAAAAGTTTCAATAACCGAAAATCGTGAGAAGATGCATGAAAATAGATGAAGGAAGAGTGGTATGCCGGGATAGGAAAGTGCGGTATTCTACGTTTTTCAATAAGCGTGCAGTCAATACAATAATCAGTACTTGACCAAAATTTCTACGAATTTTTCGAATAAAATTTGTGAATCTTAAAAATCTTATCATAATTATAATCGAACTAGCTATAATCCGTAAAAAATGACGAGCTTTTACTATACATATTTGGGCCGCCAGTTAGGGCTGTAAGAACAATCTAGAGTAACGTGAGCTCTTGATCACGGTAGTGATGGACATTATTAAATAGAGAATTATACTTCATTATTGTTTGAGCAATTCTGGTAGCGTTAGTGACGGATATTGTTACATGGTGAATTAAATATTTTAATAGAGGTTTAATACCAATGACATATGCGATATAGTAATGTATTCACGTACTAGTATTAATTTCCATTGAACTGAATTATTGTAAAAAACCTAAATATTTAGAAAAAAATCTTAGAGTATTTTATTAAATAAGTATGATCTCAATGTTTTCAATTTATTTAATGACAATTTTAAATCGTACTGATTTTGAAAACGAAATGAGATCAGCTATTGGATAGGAAGTTACGGACGGACACTTGAAATCATTATTATTAGGGATTTTAATATTTTCTGATAAATATTTTATTTTGAGTTTTCTCCAAAATTTATTTTTACAACTGACTACATGCGGCTACTTTCTGCATACTTCTATGGGGAAATAGCGGTGATGGGGAATTAATTATAAAACATACATTTATTATAATAAATTCGATAAAATACTGTCGAAAATTTACTTCATTAAATTTTTAATTACAATATTTTCTACTTATTTTAAACTTTTTTTTTCAAATATACGAACACTTAGATACTTCACCTGCCGATGAGAGAAAAAAATTCTGTTTCTCTCAAAACTTAGCGGAAAAAAATATAAAATTATATTTAAACTCATGTAGAGGTAACAAAGTTCATTCTTTTCAACCAACTTAATGACCATCATGAATAATCTCTACTGTATTTACGTCAAATCCATCAATAATATAAAATTTACATCATTAAAAGAGGACATTTTTAACGTATGCTGGAGCCGATATCTCTTTTTCGAAAAAACTGACATAAATACACTGGAATCTGACATAAGACCCATAGAAATCTAAAACGATTGGAATAAACAAAGCGGTCAATGTAACAGGCAATAATAAAATACAAGGGATGTGAGAGAATCGAGGAATTTGGGATTCGTCGGGACAAAAACCTCTTTATCGATGCGAAAAGGCTGTATTTTAAATCGTGCACATTTCGAGGCGACCGATGTTAGATGAGGCGTCGGAGGCTGTCACGCTCGAGACCTGAGATTAAAAACAAACAGAACAAATGAAACCGAAGAAGACAAAGGCTTCTATGATGTTGATGACGTGGGAACACATTTAGGTACCGCACACACATTATCTTTCCTATGACAGGCGTAAAAAAGCGCTCCTTGATCTACGTTGTAACCCGTACCGTAGATGAAATTTTCAACCCGAGGCGATTTTTAAGATACGAATGTTGTTCCCATTCTTCTTCAAATTGTATGTATCTATATAATAATTACTTTTCAATTGTAAAACAGCCAGATGTACACATTATTTTAAAATTCAAATTTAATATATAGAAATATAACGTCATTTTCTACATTGATACTGATATTCTTGCAGATACTTTATCTTCGATCAAAAACTCACTCATACACAACATCCATTTTCTAAACGATTATATAGATCCATTCAATCAATCATTCATTAAACACTACATTCAAACACAAAATATACAATACACATAAATGTACATGTAAAATATAATTAATTGCAAAAATACATGTTACTAGAGCGTGCCGAAGACACTTGTAATTGGGATAATGGGCATAGTCTTCACTATAATGTTTATTATCAGAGTATCATGTACCTATTATCCTGTTAGTGTCTCTAATAAATAAATAAAAAAATTAAAAAAAGTGACTTGAAAAATAAATAATGTATTCAGGGTGTAACAGAGCAAGTACAAAATACTTTAAGGGTGGATTTTTGCCTTAATTATGAGTCGAAAATGTTAGATTATAAATAATGTAGCTTATGTCCATTATGAAAAATTAATAATTAAAGTCTTGCAAACAATTTCTGATTCAAATTTGAACAATGTTTTAATCATTTTATCTATCTCGTATTACAGCGAATTTATTTTTCATATAAGACACAAGTTATTTTATTATGAACTAACTCTCTTACACCCTGTATAATATAATTACTGAATAATTTATATGTGATATAGTTAAATGGATGGACTTTTTCATAATTTTTTTTATAATATATAGTAAATAACAGTTTAAATTTTCATTTAACTGAACTATTTAAATAATATCTAATTCGGAGTATTTTATTAAAAAAGCACACAGTCAATGTTTTCATTTTTTTTGATAATGAGATCAGCTTTCATACTAATTTTGAAAACGGAATGAGTTCAGCTATTGGATTCTCGTTGGGACTACGGATGGACATTCGAAATTATTATTATTTGGGGATGCTAAATTTATAGCATATTTTTTTTTTCTTGTGTCTTCGTATGTTTTGTCCGTCCTGTGTGTTATATTAGATCATTTTTATTATGTATATCAATAATTACAAACGTCTACTAAAATATTTTCGTTTTATGTACACAAATGTAAACAAAACTCCGTTAATTCCAGTTACCACAAAAATGACGTCACGTTCTGGGTCGCCTTTGGATATATTTATGCTGTTTTAAAAGAGAGCTAAAATAAAACACAAGCCCGAACAATACACTCACAAGCATAAAGGAGCACATGTCTTTTGAAAATAAAAATCTCAAACCCCAGGATATAGACGCTTGACTTTCCTATGAAAATACCGCCCTCTCTAAAGCACGACCCCAAATAGACAGTGAAAAAAACATAAAAGGCTTCAGGGTGAATTAAACAAAACATCGCGGGTTTCGAAAAAGGCTTTGAGGTTTGCGAACGATGGCCTAAAATGACATTTTTAGGGATTGATATGTGGGTTTTGTACGAATAAAACATGTTTATTATTTATTAACTGGATTTACACTGAGAAAAAAATAGTCATCCACCAATAATAGTTAACCATTATTTGTTTTCATTGAGTTTTAGTGATGCTTTGGTACTTTTATTAGTAAAATCAAATGATGTCTAAGAAATAATATGACCAATCAAATATGACACAATCAGCCGTGCGAAAAAACAAGATTGTGCTGATTGTTACGGTAACACTAAAAAATAGACGTAGATTTACGATAGTCCGCCTTATTCGGTGATTACTACCCTAGCACTTAAAAATAGGCGGGACGTATTTATTTATGCCAGATTTATTAATTTACATTTATAATTGCGATTTTATATGAGACATTTTGAAAGTAGTCGTGTATCTACATGGCCTAATTAGTGTAATACGTTGATTGAGGGAAACGCGCAGAATAGGGGATTCATAAATGATTGTCATTAAAAACCCCAAAACAGAGAGCAGAAATTGCATGATCTGTTTTATGTCTACATATACGTTGATGCAATATCACTTTTCAACACCCAACAATTGTGCAGTAATGGCATATAAACGATTTTCAATTAAAATTAGTACAACAATATTTTGTTACACACGCATAGATTGTAATGTCGGACCTGCATAATCGATCGTATTCTGAAAATTGTGATCTTAAGATTATTACGCCAACACTTATTGTGTGTTTGTTTCTTTTAGATCCTACTCGAGAGAGAGGGAGACAGTGTGACGTGAGACATGGCAGTTATCCGTCGAAAATCAAAATATATATACGAGTCCAATGCGACGATGACAGTTTTGCCATTATTTTACATCAGGACGCTGTGGGAGACGACATAATAAGTGCATATGAAATAAGCTTTCCTCTATAAGCTTTAAATACAGCATTAGTACTCATTTCATGTAATTTTAGTCGAAACAAGAGAATTGTGAGGTTACGTTTGCGATAGGTACTTAAGTAATCCGTTTGAAGCTCTGTCAGACTAGACCACCTGGATTAGGAGGCACCGGAGAAACCACTTTTCTACAGGGATTGCAGACATCGAAAACCGCAAACAAAGGTATTTAATTTAAGAGATGTATATGTGAAAATATACATATACAGGGTTATTTGTAAAACATTAATAACCTCGGAGGACTATATTCCTCCTTTGATTATGAGTCGAAAATGTTTAAGCTATTATGACCTAATATCGATAGTTATAGAGATATGAGACATCAAAGTTTGCATTTTTTTTTCAATATTTCTGACTTATTTTTTGTAAAACGTTGGACTATCATTACAGTAACTTATATCCAATATGATAAATTTATTCGTTTCAATACAAGCTAAATAAAATGATAAAAACCCTGAAAAAAATTCGAAGGTTTTTATTTTTTATTTGACTTGTAATACCTATACCTAATATAATACCTACATCTCCTTTATTTTATTTCTTAATTAAGTGTTGGGATAACCATTTTAAAATCCCAATATCGCTATTTTCGGAATACGGCCAATTTTCTGGGTTCTTACAAAAGAGAGAAAAGAAGAAAAGAAGAAGAGAAGAAAGAAAGAAGATTTGATATCAAAGCAATATTTATATTATCACGCAAACTAGTAATTGCAATTTGGAGTTTTGTTTAAAATATAATTCTTTGATGAATATTGTATACAATTAGTAAAAAATTATTTTAAAGTTGGTAGAAACCAGTTTGTTTCTCACACTTTTACTAATTTCTTCGTCCGAAGAGTTCAAATATTAAATTAAAGCCAATAGATAGAAATATTGCTGTTTGACAGATGCTTTGAGTTTTTTCTATTATTGAGTGTTGGGTAACATTCCCAAACAACAATTTTATTATATTCAGAATTCAGCCGAATGCAATTTAACACACCTTTAATCAAAATTAGTAGGGTCAAAAAAAATTTTATGTGATTTTTTTAGAAACATTTCATTTTCTTTATTTTTTTATTACTGTCGTAGGCTTTCTTTAATTCAAAACTTAATTAATTAATTATTGAATCGCAAAAAAGCTATACGGCGCACAAGCAATCTAATTGTGATTTTTATTTGTTTTCTAATTCTTCTTTTTTATCCAAAATAAATGTTTTTTTTGTAAATTCGAATTTATTTTTTTATTTCATAGCTGTTCGACGGTTTTGTTCTACTTTTTAAAAAATGATGATTCTTCAAAATTAGGCATATCATCGAAAAAGTCTCAAAGGAGATTTTAACGTCTAAAAATCTTGACGCTATTTCGTCAGAATAAAAGAGCGATCCATATAAGTAGTTTATTTGAAGAAGTCTTAAAATGGTAACATTATTATATTTGATTTTTAAATATAAATAAAACTTTTCATAAGAGAGTCAAAATTGTGCTTGAATTACAAAACGTTCATATGTCTGAGAACGTTCAAATATCATGGGAAAATAAGACGGATACGTATGACGTTTTCTCGGAAAATAATATATGTGCTTCTATCGCGAGATGCTTGATAGGTTTCCGCTCTACCCATATCAAAGGCATTAATATTCAGGAAATGAAACGTTATTTAAATTTTCATTACATTTTAAATTCATACTCTCTTATGAAGTAAACAAAAAAGGAGTTTCGTACTTTTATTATATATTTCAGCCGCCAGTTCAGCGCTATCGAGATTGGCGTAGCGTCTTGATAATGTCAGTGATGGACATTATTAAATTTTAATAGAGAATTATGTTTTTTCTTCTATACCTCATTATTATAGTATTTTTTTTCTGCTTCATCTGGGACAGCGTCCTGTCATTGCTCGGAGCCTACTCCTGGGATATAGATGTCCAGCTATCTCGCCATCTTTTATTCGGTCTTCCTGGGAGTCTGGTACCCGACGGCAGCTTGTTCGCTGCTACGCTCACTACTCTTCAGAACAAGCTCTCTCCGAATGATCTCTCCAGGAACATCTTCTAGATCTTCCCCTTCGGACAACATCCTCGACGTCGCAAGTCCTTCGTATTTCGGAATTCCTCACTCGGTCTCGGATTCTCAGTCCCGCAATGGGTCAGAGAATCTTCATCTCAGTTGTTCTAAGGAGATTTTTAGTTCTGGTAGTGTCAGCCCTTGTCTCGATGCCGTAGGTCACGATTGGGTGGACACAGGTCATCATTTTGCTCTCCTCAAGTATGTGGTCCTTTCTGGAGACAGCATTTCTCAAGTATCCATCAACAGTTGCGGCTTTGTTTGCTTGCTCTTTTACTTCTTCGTAGGGGTCGTTACAGCTGGATATCAACACCCAAGTACTTAAAGCCCATTACTTGTTCTATTGTTTTATCGGTTATTTTATCTATTATTATAGTATATATCAATATTATTTGATCCATGTGGTGGCGTTAGCGACGGACATCGTTAGATATAAATTATATATCGCTCATGATAAAACAATATCTCGCACACCACACTTTTGTCAAAATCAATTTGTTTTGTGTATTTGTCATTAAAATGTGTGGATATGTAATCTGGCAAAAGCTTGTATCTTAAAAACAATTATTTGTGTCTCTTATTCTATTAAAAAAATTCTTCTTTTTCTATTTATTGTAAGTAATCTAGGTGTTATGCAGTTTTTTGTCTCCCCTATGAAATCTGTATTAAGTGGCTTATGAGGTATTGTTTGAGTATTAAAATTATTTTATAATCATTTGTATTAATCATTAATAAAAATATCATTGTTTATTTTGATTAATGATTAATACTAATGAAATATGTAATAAAGTAATGGTTTATTAGTTTTAATTTTCATTAAACTTAAAATCTAACTATATAAAAAAAGATCAAATTCAGAGTATTTTATCAAAAAAGCATAAAGTCAATGTTTTCATTTTACTTAATAACAATTTTGGTATCTTACTAATTTTGTAAGGATTTCTGTTTACAAGTGCAAAGATACAGTCTTTACCGCATTTCAAGAATAAAAAGGAAAAAATATTGAAAAAATATATAAGTGAAATATTTTTTTTTGATAATAATGAAACAAAATATTTTTTTTAAATAATGTATTCTGTGAAGACTAACACAAACTTCAGTTTACAATATCTCCCACACGATGGCAGCTTTGTGCAGTTCCAGAAATTTAATACAAGCTCAAAACGTCGTATATACGTCCCATTATCTTGAAAATTCACAGGGCTAGAATTTAGGGATGTGAATTGCATTTTTTATTTTTTTTTAAATATTTTTTATTTGTTCAATAAAAAAGAATCTTAAAAATAAGAAGAAAAACAAGAAAAAGATTAGTTGAAAAAACGTGCGACATTTATTTATGGTTTATGTCTTTAGTTTGTTGAACTAAATGTTTATTTTTAATGAAATATAAAATAAATTAAATTTTAATAAATAATTCTGAAAACTATCACATGTAAAATAACACAACATACAGAACCTAATGTTCTGCAGGTTAAGTGTTATTGTGACAGCTGTTTCGGCTTTTAAGGCCATTATCAAACAGTGGATATACTACGTATAATAGACTTATTTATAAGGTTTAAGTCACTCCTTCCCCTTTGGATACTTAGATGTTTTCGGTGAAGTCCTATATTACGATTTTTTTTTCTTAGGCACTTATCATTAAGATTCCCCGTCTTATAAAATACAATGTTACTCTTAATTATCAAATTCCCGTTTTTTTGTGATTAACATAATTACTTGGAAATTTATAGTTATTATTTTATTTAGTTGTTATAATAGTTAGTTGTTATTTTAATTACACTAATGAGACCATTACATTAAATATTATTTTGATTTATGGCCTTAATTTTGAGATTTTTAAACATATTGAGAAGTGGAGAGAAAATCATTTTTTGTTGACTATTTAATAGAATTACATTTGTATCATTTGTGCGTTTATCGATTTCAAGTTGTTCAAGTAAATTCATTCTAAAACCTTTGGATTCTGTGTATAAAAGTGTTGACACGTTATTACCGAGCGGGACAGGGTTTTCATTTAATAAATGTGCTGCAAATTTTGAATCCATATTTTTTATTTTTGTAACAGCGCATATGTTCCGTAAATCTCGTTGAAAAAGTTTTTCCCGTTTGTCCAATATATGTGGCATCGCAGTCTTTATAGTCAATAATACGTGGTATATCTACTACAGAACTGTAGAACTTAATAATAGTACTTATTAAAATTAAATTTATTTTAAATTTCATTAAAAATACGTGTAAAATTGTGTTTTTAGGCCATATAGGTGGAGATATCTAGCTACAGTGATCTGCATAAGCAGTTATCTCCGGATGCTTAAGACACACTGTATGGACTTATAAGCATATGCTAGTGGAAAGTAAAGTCAGAATATATTAAATATCCATATGATCTATTATGACATATGGTATCGAAGCAAGAGCGGACAGGTTGAGAACTAAATACCTCCTCAGAACTACCGAGATGGAGACCCTACGATCCATTGTGGGCAAGACCCTCAGAGATAGAGTACCCAATGCGGAAATCCGCAGAACCTGCGACATACAAGACATTGTAAGATGGAGCAGGCAGAGAAGGCGTTTCTGGAGGGATCATGTCGAGAGAATGGAGCACACGAGACTTCCCCATGATGTGCGGAATTCCAGAGGGGCGCCGATTGGCAGGGAGATCACTAAAGAGATGAAGAGAGAGCTGGACGCCCGCGTCACAAGACCAGGACTGACCTGTCAACACAGATCAAGGATCTAATAAAAGAAGAAAAAAAAAAAGAAGAAGAAGAAAGCAATACAATAATATGGAACTAAATAAACATTGAAATAATAATAATAAAAAAACACCAACATTCTTCATACAAAGTAAAGTCATAAATAAATTATTGCGGTAACTTTATAAGAAGTGAGATGACAGAAATAAAAAATATTCTCACCAACCCTGTCGTACAACAGAGGGCTATGAATAAAATATCGCTTCCGAGAGAGTTTCATCAAATAATCAAGAGAGGAACGAGAAAGGTCCGTCTTGGTTGGACATTGAATTTAATATTTTCAGGTGTAGGTACGACTTTGACTTTACGGCACACGCTACTGATAAAAGGGCACATTGTGGTATTTTTGAAAATAATATTTTTGCTACACCTATCGATATAAGTTGAATTCATTTTAATTTCACATGCGTTTTATTTTATTTTATTTTGTAACAAACAACTGTTAATGGGTCATTATTGACACTAACGACATTAGCTTATAAAGTATAAATATTTTACGAACATTTTGAATATGATATAATTACAGTATACACTTTTTATGATAAATTAATAATAAATAATGACTTTTTGATAAAACAAACTGTAAATTATATTCAGAAAAAGTAAAGTCTAACGCAAATCAATAAATACATTTAGGAATGAGTTCCGGATTAACAAGTTTTTACACAATACGCAAAACACTTTTATGGTAAATTTAAATAATTAATGCCTTGGTGATAAAATTATTTGTAAATAATATTCTGAATATTATTTACACGGACATGATAAAGTAATGGGTCGTCTGACAAGTCTTTGAGTTTTTGTTTCTGTAATGTATATAGATAAACGTCTCTCAGAATAAATGAAAGAGACGGGAAATCAAAGTCTTTCTATAATATAATTAATAAAAATGAACTTTGTTTTCACCACTTTTGTATTGAAAAATATCAAGGTGATTCAGAGCCCATGGCCTTTCGCCAGGATACAATAGTATACTAACAAAATAAAATAAAAAATCTAAGTACAGACAATCAAAATAAAACAGAAGGTACTTCATTATTATTAATTTCCCATATATAATGTTTATATTTTGATTGCCTATATTTCGATTAATTATTTTTTATTTGTTAGTATATAATTGTATGCTGATGAAGGGGCCATGGGCATCATGAAACATGTTGATATTTTTCAATAAATAAGTGGTGAAACGAAAGTTCATTTTAATAATTATATTAATAATGTCACCACTAAATTATTTTGCTCTTTTTGAACAGTCTTTCAATTTATTTGTGATAAGGAGATTTTGTAAATTTGAATAGCCTGTTTAATCATAACTTATATTGTTTTAATGAGAATAAAGATAATACAAACAAACTAAATACAAACTTCCAAAATAAGGATTTCCAAAGAAAATTTCGTAGATTTTCGAATTAATAAAGTATAAATTAGTTAGTTTTCCAATTTTTATTTAGTGATTTTGTTTTTGTGTCAACGAGGCTACTACGGTACTATTTTTAACAAATGGACTATGTTAAAATTTGTTAAAAATAACAGTGAATTATCACGGAATGGATCTTGGTTAAAAGCATTTTTAAATTAACAGTATACTTATTTTTACAAATGATAACCCCATGGCAAGAAGTTGTTAAAAAGCCCTCTAAACTAAATAATGTACGCTCTTTCCATTGGAAATAAGTTCGGAACTTACAAATAATTAGAACATGTTCAAATCATAGCGATGAACATGTTAACTACACTTATTCATAAAAATCAAATCAGTTACTAATGAGAAGAATATGTTATCTTCAATAATAACATGTTTAAATTAACACGTCTTTTAATTTGATTGGAATGTTTATGGTAAATATAAATTTTACTCTGGCAGTACTGTCATATATTTTTTTTATTTTAAGACTATTATAATGTATACTTATATATTATTTTTCAATAATTATAAATGGTACATACCATGTTTTGTATTATTAATTAACATGCCAGGTATTTTATTATTTTGGATAATGGATAGTAAAAACGGATAGCATTTGAAGGGTTGTTTGATATTCGTGTTTTAGAAATTTTAAAAAGGTGTTATTCTATTACAAATGAGTTCCAGAGGAAAAAATGGTTGTTAACTACGTTTTTTTAAGGAAAATTAGTATATTTTTATTTTTTTGTGCATAAATGTATTTTTTTCACGTTGAAAATACTTTTTTGATATTTTAGTGACATAAATCAATAAAAATTGATCTTAATTAGCAATAAAACATATTTTTCAAAGGTGAAATGCAAATGTCTAGTTATCTCGAAATGACTTGAAATTGAGTTAGTTAACAACTTCTTGCCACGGGGTCTTCAAATGATAAGCAGACCTAAAAATTCGTGCGTGCAATCAAGACGTAATAATCGTGTCGTGTTTTATTTATGTTCTCATTTTCACTTTGCAGCGTTTTAAACGTTGTCAATCAAACAAAACCCGAACGCAAAATCAAAGATAAAACGATTAGTAGACAAGTACCGCCGACAAAAGCCGGCTTTTAATTTACAGTTTTCAATGGGCTCTCGTTGAAAGGACTGAGCTGTAACTGAAATAAACTGTGAACAAAGATAAATAAATTGAAATAAAATCAATTATAACGGTTGTGAAGAATGAATGAAATTTCAAATGGGAACCGGTAAAACGTCATAGCAATCACCTGCGTGAATATAGATAGCCAAATGCGTTGATTCAGAATAGCCCTGGCACACTGTAATCAATTCTGATGTGAGGTATAGACAAAGTTATTTTTGAATGGAGTTAGATTTCAATTAATGTATATTATAGATATCTCACAGAGACGAAACTGTATTTCTTATGGGAAAGTAGGTATAGAAGTCATTTGGGTGTACATAGGACTTATGAACTATCTTGTGGTTGGCTTAAGGGAGGGGTAAGGTTTTTAACATTTTTTTTGCATTTTATTTTTAATTTTAAATGAATGTATAACATCGTAAAAATATTGTGTCAAAATTTCAAGTCAATCGGAGAAAAATTGACGAAATTATGAACATTTGAGCGATACTCATACTGATTTTCTATACCTGCTCGGGCAGCTAAGAGACGCGCTCACCTGAGGACTACCGGACGTGCTATTGTATTAGAAGAGTATAAGACAAGGACAAACAGACGCGGATGATGAAAACTCTTTGCCGTGTGAACATGGCATCGACGATTTTTTGATTTTAGATGATCTAGGACCAAGTTATGATGGACACCGCAATTCTACTTTTTTCCGAGACACGTCTGAATAATTGCTGCCATTGCCATTGTATTTTTTAATATTTTGTCTTGAAAATTTTACACAATATTCTTCAAATATCATACTTTAATGTACCATTAGTTTTAATAAAGAGATTTTAACTGTGTCGTCACAAAAAATTCACAAAAATATGCCTTTTTTGTACGAATTAACCTTACTCCACCCTTAAGTGATCACTTTACACAATGTAACATTCGCCATTTCCACCCATGATAGAATATACCATGCTTGATAATTTTTTGAAAGTTGTATATGTGTTCAAATTGTGTGACAAGCTTTCACATATGAGTTGTAACCGCCTTTCCATGCGGCCTGTACAAAGCCATTTTCATTCCCCTAAATCCCCACAGATGTCGCTAATTATTTTAATATCGTTAATGTTGCTAACGAGAAAATCTACAATTGATTGCGGAATTTTGAAAGCAATATGATTTTTTTGGGTAATGAAATTCATCCGAATTAAAGTGATGTTCTGAAGGATTTGAACAAACTCAAAATATTCTGAGTTAGATTTCGATCATGATTGGTATCGCAAAATTATAGTTGAAGAATGAGAAAGTTGCTTATTATTTAAAAACTAACCATTCATGTATTTTTTTCTCTTTAAATAATAATAAAATAAATATCGATATATATCATAGATTAAAGAGTTAAGGATATTATTACGATCATTGGACATATTTATTATACTAATCGTATATTTTACTGCAAATCTCGACGTTTTGCTAAAAAGTCATATTTTGATGACGTTGAATAAGACTTGACGCTGAATATTATCCTAATGACGCTGAATAAGACTTCAGCAAAACGTCGAGATTTGCTTCTCACTGAAATATACGGTCCTTATAAAATATCCGTTTTATTTAACACATAAACATATTATAGATGTCTCACAGAGACGAAGCGTTTATATGGGAAAGTAAGACTTTGCGTGTTTATAGGTCTTACGACCTATCAAATGGCTGGCTGAAGTGATCACTTTACACGATGTAATTTTCACCGAATCCGCCCATAATTGATCATAATCATATTTATCAAATTTTTGGAAGTTGCGTATGTTATTTATATACCAAGTTTTCGTCTGTGAACGCTGTTAGATACTCGTCTTAATTTATTATCGCTGGTCGCACTCACCAGTCACAATAAATCGCCGCTGGATTCTATGGGATCGCCGAAATGTCACAATAAACAACTCTAATTGCGCAGCGCAATGCCCCCGGTATTTATACACTCGTGAATGTCGCGATGCTTCCAGAATCCAGTAAACTATTTCAGACACTTCTAGCTATTTCCAATTTAGTGTAAAAGTGTAACTGTATTTAACCTCCTCAGACTCGTTAACTCATCTAAACGACAAAATTTTTACAGTTCCTAAGATATTTCAAATTTGGAATTCAACATAGCACTAGTAATATCTATTGATGGTAAGCATATTAATTTGAAAAAGGGTACAGTGCAAAATCTGAGAGATTTTTTTTTCCAACTGTCGCTCTATGTCTCCTATAGGCAACACTGAGGAGGTTAAAATTCTCGATTAGGTGTATTTTTTTATTACTATTACCTAAACAAGTTTAAACTTGAATCGTGAAATGATTTTTTTTCGTTTTGTCTAGTTACAGTTAGTGTTAATTGACACCGTGTTCCGTGGCCGAATAACCCACCTATCGTATGCAAACTCCACTCTATGGGATTACTTGTTCCATTCCAAAGGACAATCGTTCAAATAGTACCGAAATTGATTGGAACGCTCGAATCCAATTTATCAATTCAACAGTTCTTTAAGCGGCTTAGGAAAATGAAAATGTCGAAAGTAATCACGGATAAATTTCATTGAAGGAATTAGAGGATCACTTTAGCTTCTTTATTCGATCTTTTGAGATTTTTGAGTCCCAGGATGTATGAAAATAATTAGTTTAGAAAATTATCTGTAGTTCTGGGAAATTTTTAATGTGTCATTTTTTTAACTCTTTATGGTATGTGAAGGCTTATAGACATATTTTACTTTACATTCTGTTAAATCTTTGACTAAGATTTGGTCTGAATCGCAAACAACCAATGAGATTCTCCCTTGATCACAATGTCTATCTGAAGAGAAGTGTACCTCTCTTATCGCAACTTATTACTCAAAGCACATTTGATCCTTTTATATGGATCTTACGGTAATATTCCCATATCGCAGATATTACTAAAATGATATTTAGAACGTTAGAAATGAAAGAAATGCTTATATTTGCATCCATTTATTGTAATGTTAAACCACAGAAGAAAAATATAAACTAAAAACAAAAGCATAACAAATAATGCCACATTTCTTTCTTGTAAAGCCACAGATGTCGCCTTCGGGCGCACCAATCACAAACAGTGCAAGTGGTTTTTGGCCTGAACCAAAGAGGTGGCGCGAAAAATCATAGAACCATAAAAATTAAAATAAAAGATTATTATAATATTCTCTGAGAAAATAGATGGGATGTTATTTAAATTTATTAGTTTTGGTCTTATTTATATTTATAAGAAACGTCAAGACATGGATAAATATTAAGTAATTAATAGTCATTTTTATTTTATATACGACTTATTATTATTATTATTTGTACATCTTTTTTTTAATGAATAGACCGTCAATAGATATTTATTGATCTTGATAAATAGCTCTAGTGGAACATTACCGTACAAAGTTAAAACGTTTAATACAAATTATTAAGTAAACGGTTACAAAGTAAACTTTATGATAAAAAATAATTAATGAAACAAAATTAGTAGCTTCTTAAATCAATAAGTACCTATAATTATTTTTTTTTTTTATAAATGTACATGTTATACGAGACACAACATCACCGCGCAAATAAACAAAACATGGAGAATGTTTTCTTTATATAACATGTTTAGGATATTTAACAATCTTGACCCGAGGCAATTATATTTTAAAATCTTACAAGGGCAAGGTTGAATGTATGAGAGGTGTAAAAGCAAAAGCGGCAATATCCAAAAAATTTAAAAAAAGGTTGGGAATGAAGTCACTGAGGATATCTAATTAAGAATGAATTGAATTCGAAAGGTTATTGGAAATATCCTTTCCCTTCGAAAACCATGTTTCCAAATCACTATTAAAAGCAAAAGCAGCAATACAGAATTAGCCATATTTAAAAGAAAAATTATTACTTTTTTTACGCTCCAACAGGCTAAGTGGCCCAATTATAGAAGCGAAACACATCACAAAATAACCAAAATACCCACGTTGACGCTGTGTAAAATGTAACATAATAATGGTCAAGACATGACTTTTATGACGACTCAAACCAAAGTGAAATGATCCGTTTATTGTCGACTCGATTTTACTTGTTACAAATTTGAATTCTGGATAATAAGTTTTAATTAAGATATAATATAGAAATCTCACTGTGACGAAGCTATTTATAAGAGAAACGTATATGCAAGTCCTTTATATGACGCCAAGATGACTCAGGGCTTACAACCTGTATGAGTTGGCTTGAGCGATCACTCTACCCATTGCAACGTTCACCAATTCCATCGTTAGAGCATCCACACATTATCAATTATATTTGAAGGGACTATATACATAGATTTCGTAGCTAGTAATGATACATCTATATGTTTAATGTGGAGTATTAAGCAATATTATTTTATTATTCATATACTTACATTCACATTAGAATACGTCAGAAAATCACTATTTTTTTTTAACTTCTCTTTTAGAACGCGTATGTATTTTTTTTAACAGAGATGCGAACACGGAATACGTGTCGTATCAATATTCTTACCATTCTCAAACCAAGCTATAAGTCTCTGTTATTATTTTTTGCACCTCAACAGGCCAAGAGGCCTAATTACAGAAGCGAAACACATTACAAAACACCCAGGCTTGAGTAAATCACTTAGATTAATTGTGACCTCACCGGGAATCGAACCCGGAACCCTCGGTTTGAAACCCGCTGGGCTACGAGGGTCGCCAGAAATGCTATGAAAATAGGACTAACTTTCTGGTGTCCTGGAATGAGAGGGTTCGAACCACCAGGCGAAAGCCATGACCGCTACGCCAACAAGCTACTCATTCTTACTATATATGCAGCAGGCGCGTGCAAGGCGAACAAAGAAGCATAACTTTTTCCTAAGCATATATTTTGAAAAAAAAACTAAAATAAAAGATTTAAAATATTAACATATTATTCAGATTTTAATATTACGTAGTATTCTGCCAGATAAATATTTAATTTAGAATTTTTATTTTTTTATTTCTCTATATAAAAATCATGCTTCTTGTTCTCACTGCACACCCCTGGTACGCTGATAAGGTATCTGCGTACTTTGATATATTTTTATTAATTATGATGTATTTATACTGGCGGATCACGTTAATACTGGGAGCACTCACTAGTTGCGAGATTTATTTTTTGAAAATAATGACATTTTGGCTTTGAGGACGAGCAGTAATTTTCGAAATACTCCAAAAAAAATTCAAACGCGTATAATGTCAAAAGAAAGCATGTAAATATTTTGATAATAAAAAAATAAATTCCCGCTATTCGAGATTGAACAGTTTCCTATTTGCGAAATTTCTCGTCGGGAATTGTTCTCGGAATTCCCGGGAACGACCTGCCTGTAAAAGAATTCCTGCTTTTTTTTTTGTTTAGAAATGCCCTGTGCAAAAGCGACATGAGGGTGTGTCTTCTGTTGCGTGCCCTCAGCCAATAGTCACCCTCAAAGTACAATAAACAGGGTTATTCGGAAAACATTAATAACTTGGCAGGACCACTGATTGGTGAGTCGTCACTTCAATTTTTTTTTTTTTTAAATAGAGATGCGAACACGGAATTCGTGTCACATCAATATTCTTACTATTTTAAAATTAAGCTAAACGCTTGTGCTACGAAAATAGGACTAACTTGCTTGTCTGGAGTGAGATTCGAACCTCCACGGGGGTTGAATTGGCTGACAAATCTGTCTATACGAACCTTATTTCAGACTCGAGAAGAGAAGTATAAACTCCTAGCAAGCCTCAAACCTTTACGGAGTTAATACGCCGCGAAGAGAAATATCCCACAATGGCAAAAATATTACAGTTGTACTTACTCCATGCTGTAGGCAGAGGATGAAACGCCACACTCTTCTTTTCTGACAACTAGGGCATGCAAATTGACCAAAAAATGGCATTACCGGTAAATCGACAAAACTCTGAATATAATACCGGTTTACCGGAAATTTGAAGGTATCAAATAAATATGATGGAATTTTTTATTTTAAATAGAGATGCGAACACGGTATACGTGTCATATCAATATTTTTATTATTTTCAAACTAAGCTAAACGCTTCTGCTATGAGAATAGGACTAATTTGCTGGTCTGGAGTGAGTTTCGAACCCGCGATCTTCGGATCACGAGGCGAGAGTCCTAACCACAAGACCAACAAGCTACTCATTGTGTGAAAATATTCCGTTTCGTGATGCGCAGGTTTCGTTGCATCCTAAAATTTCACTTTAAGCATGCTTAAGAAGAATACCATCTATATTTGTTTTCCTCTCTCTGAAAACTTCATAATTTGCAGATAGGGATGAGCCTTTTGTTACCAGATATACAGGGTTATTTGGAAAATATTAATAACCTCGCAGGACTGTATTCCTGCCTTGATTACGAGCCGAAAATGTTCAAGCAACCATGACCCGATATCAATAGTTATGGAGATATGCGACATCAAAGTTTACATTTTTATTTTCAATATTTCTGACTTATTTTTTACAAAACGGTGACCTTTCGTTTCAATTCGAATTTCTGAAGGCTTTTACTATTTTTTATTTGACTTGTATTAAAGGGAATGAATTTTTCATATTCGATATAAGTAACTGTTATGGTAGTTCATCGTTTTACAAAAAATAAGTCAAAAATATGCGAAATGTTTTCCAATCGGAATTTCTGCATGTTTTTTTATCATTTTATTTAACTTGTATTGAAACGAATGAATTTTTCGCAATCGATATAACGTCGCTGTATACATAATAAAGCCTATGTGCCGTTTAATACATTCTGAGATAAACGAATCCATTAGTCATTTTTTATATAAATTTTTCATATAAATAAAATAATGTCGTTCATCTGGAAAGTCTGCCTAGTAATTATTTAAAATATTTATTAAAAATCTAGTCTGTGCAATTATATTTATAATTGTCAAATTAAATTATTTTATTACAGTTTCATTCGTTTATCTCAGAATGTACTAAAACGTCACAAAGGATTAATTATATATACAGGGACGATAAGTAACTGTAATGATAGTTTAACGTTTTACAAAAAATAAGTCAGAAATATAGTAAAAAAAAAATGCAAACTTTGAAGTCGCACATTTCCATAACTATTGATATGAGGTCATGGCCGCTTGAACATTTTCGACTCGTAAATGACCCTGTATATTTGCTAACAAAAGTCTCATCGCTAACAAATAGACCAATCTGCAAATTATGCAGTTTTCAGAGAGAGGAAAACAAATTTGGATGGTATTGTTCTGTAGGCGCGTTTAAAGTGAAATTTTAGGATGCAACGAAACGTGCGCATCACGCAACGGAACATATTCACACCATCAAGACTCACCAATAAAAGCTAGGATAGCGATTTTTGAGTAATATTTAACCAATAGTAGTTTTTATAACTGACAACATCAATTCGTTTGAAAATAATGATATGAAAATTGCATACGCTCCGGGCGCAGTTTTAAAAATATTATATTATGAAAATTGCATATGCTCCGGGCGCTGTTATTTTTGCTTATTTTGTAGTTTTCTTAATATTGTGTTCAAATTCATAATATGTTATAATGGTGATTGAATTATGTGAAAACTGTTTCATTTTTGTTTTTTTATACAAGTAAGATTTTTTTTCGTTGACAGAACTATAATTGTTGGAAATTCTAGTTTGGGTTGTATACCTTGAGTCAAAAGGAACCTGAATGTGCAAGAAAATTCTATCCAGGTTCCAATGCAAGGTATACAACACAGTACGTATTTTTTCCGTGAAGTATAACTTCTAACGTGCGTATATACACGCGCCCGTTTTGTTTTATTGTAAATTATTTTTAGTCGATGGGCTCACAAGTGGAAATTGTGGTCCTTTCTTCTGCTCCTACAGTGCAAAATGTTTTTCGCTTCTTGCAGTCTTTGGGATCAAAATGCAGTCTTTGCGATCCTAGGACTTGCTATAAGTGAAGAGTAGCGAGGCTTCAATCATGTCTCAGAAATTTTGTTTGTCCATATTAACCATTGACCACCAATTTCTCTAGGTTATCCCCCCTCTTTTTCTGGAATCGAAAAATGTTAACAGCTTATTCTGTCTGGAATTTAGAGATTAAAGAAACTATTTTCAGCTCCCAACGTCATTAATGCTAGACGATGTCTACTCTCAACTTTATGTATTTTTAAATTATTCTAAGGAGAAAAAAATATTTAAATGTGTTGGTTGTTTGATTAACATAATCATATCATTATCTTGTTTTAGCATTTTAGTATAAAAAATACGAAAAGATGAAATTAATATACCCAAGAATCCAAATCTCAGGCAATATTCTACTAAAGCTTGTATATATTGTAACTCGGTTTAAGGTTGAATAATTTTCGAATATTTTAGATGATCTGGAAAGTATTTGAATACGCGAATATATACTAGAAGATACGAGAAATCGATTCCTTTTAAATTCTGTTGCTGTCAGTTGGTATTGTTTTGACAAGCGAGCGAAAACCATAGATCCGGACCAATAGATAGCGAACTAGTAATTCGCTAATTAAATTAATTAAAGTTTTTTGTTTACAAGTGTTTCATTCGTATCCCACTGCGATAAACCCGCGATAATATTTAAAATGTTCTGCCTGCCGCAACATATATACTCATAAAAAAACTCGTTTCATCAAATTTTTCATGTTTAAATTTATTTTCCAAACCTTTTGAATTATTACATTGTACCTACCAACATAATTTGGAGAAGAAAGGGAATTGGTAGAACGAATCATGACAGAAGTTATTCATGGAGCCGGAGAGAAGTCACCAAGGGGAGAACTTGGTAAAGAATTTTCTTTTATAACTTAAAGCTTAAAAAGCACACTTGCGTGCAAAGTTTCGGGACCGGTTATTTTATTAAAATATTAAATATTAAAAAATCATCACTTTTCACTGGTGGGATTTCTTTTGAAAGGAAAATTTTGAGACGTGTCTTCAAGCCGGTTGTGGATAGTGAATTTTGGTGTAGATGTTAAAAATGAGGTCCACACTTTGTGCTATGGGCTAGGTGTCTTAAAATTTATTGAAATAGAAAGACTTTTGGGATTGAGAAGATTTCTCTACGGGGTGCAGAAATATGTGAAGGCCAAATCTATTGTTAAAATGACAATTTCAATATTCCACGGCTGTAGAGTATTACTCTAAAGCTTGATGTTGAACATTCTTGAAGTCATCAAGATGCACTTTGCGTTATAGATCTAATAATAACGTATATATTCATATTAAATTGTAGTTTGAATAGCTTCAATCGCCCTCCTTTTATGAAAATAACTCATGTTTTCAACCATTGAAAAAAAGTTTTAAGAAAATATTTAAAAAAAATATATTGTCACGTCTCTGGCTCCAGGAGGAATTAATGAAAACGCTGGAATCTAATGACGGATTTGTTAATTTTATTTATAATTATAAATTAAACTATTTCGGTAATTTATTACTCGTAAATAGACACCTCATAATCGCTTTAACATTTTATTCACTATTCACTAGAACATTCCATCCAATTCCCGCACGTATTATTTCGCTTCGGTTTATTTCGCTACGTAAGAACTTTCCAGAGTACTCGCTGTCGAATTACCGCTCGCTTGGCCCTACTAGCCTTCGCAATTCGCGGCTACCTTCGCTTCCGTACTGCTGTCAAGCGCGCCCAAAAACAACAACCACAACCTTTACTCCCGCGCACGGTCCTATTTATATCTGCTGATATCAAGCCTTCTAGGAGTTCTTAGTGTTTACGAGAACTTTCTCGTGGCTTCCAGGCATTTGTAGATGTTTCTCGATGTTTCCCGTAAGCCGTAGATTACGCTAGGCTGTTCTGGAATCTTCGGTAGTGTTGTGACCATTTCAGGCAACTGCCTCTTGACATGAGTGCGTGATTCTTTTTAGTCTCGTTTCAATATTATTAATTTTAGCCATGGTATTTTTACACATTTTAGGCATTTTTCACATACTGCCAATCAAAAAGGTTTAGTAACTCCCCATAATTAAAAATTGGCATTTTGTATTATTTTAAACTTGATCTTTTTAAATTGAAAGTCTTTTACTAGATTGGATTATTTTTTTGCGGTATTTGAATATAAATGGACAGCTATAATTTTGATTTGTTTCATTCTCTTAAATAAATTAAACGCGTTTTAAAAAAAAGTAGACACCCATTCCATTACTTTAATGGTATAGATTTAATGTTATCAAGTTTATCAACTATTTATAAGTTATAAATATCGAACAAAATAAATCTGAAACGGAATACTTAATCTAGGGTAAAATCACTCAAACGTAGCAAAATTTTCTTACAAATTCTGTCTTCAAAGAGAAATTTCTTTCAAATGTGTGAATGAAAAATTTACCACTGAAAAATCCTGGTGAATATTAGAATTCTTTGCTGCCTTTTTTTTTTTTAATAAAAAAATTCTTCGTTTTTCCACGTTTTTTTGTTGTTTATATTTTTCAACAACTTGTCACACTTCATAACTTATCTGCTAGGATTGATGAATTTCTATAAATTTGTTTGCAAATTTTTGTGACAGAATATTATGTTTTAAAATATGAATAATCAATACGTCATTTTCCTACCATAAATAATTATGGTAGGAATATGACGAGATAAATGTTTTATTTCCATTTTTTTATAAATTAATACGGTTACTTTAAAGTCATGCTTCAATGTTCTCACTGCACGCCCCTGCCACATGCACCGTGTACAGGATGTCTTATAGCTAGTAGCAAAAATTTTACAAGCGGATTTCTGCCACAATAATTAGTCGAAAATATTCAAGCAACCATGACTTAATATCAATAGTTATGGAAATGATGGAGAAATATGAAAGTTTGCATTTTTTACAATATTTTTGGCTTATTTTTTTGCAAAAAGTTGCACTTTCATTACAGTAACTTATATCGATTGTGATAAATTCATTCTCAATCGATATATCCAAGTTTTTGCTACTAGCTACGACATTTCCCTGTATACAGGGAAAAGTGTCATTAAACCGCGGACACTGAAATATTTTTTAATTATATAAATATATATATATATTTTTTATATATTTATTAATTTTTTTTAAATATTTATTACATTAAACATATGCCAAACTGCACAGCAATTTCACGGCATGGTTGCCTTCAATATTTGACAATAATTTTTACTTTATAATGAAGATAGTAGGTCATTATCGAGTGTTGCATGTTTTTTTACAAGTGATACATGATATGTAATTATAAATTAATAAAAGATTAGGTACATAGCTTTAATATATATTCTTTTAGCTTGTACTTTTTTGAAGCCAATGGAGTTTTTTTGTCTTGCATCATCTCAAAGAATTTTTTATCTAATTTATTAAAGATTCTTGGCACAATATAATCTCTTTTCTTTCGCCATACATTAAATAAAATAAAGTAAATATTTAAAAAACGTGCATGTATTCAACTCCGTAATCTAGAAGTATTTATGATAGAACTACACATAATCGATGATTTCTAAACAGTCTGTACGTTTGAGAATGTGTTAGAAAGAACCGGAAAGGTTTAGTATATACAAGATTATGCCAGAACATTCGCGAAATAACATTTCCTATATAAACAAGCGATGCCATCACTACGAATAGTCTTGACGTTTGGCGATGTCGTAGAGAAACGAGCGAATAGTGATTCCGTACAAATATATAGATGGCCAACAATAAATAAGAGTCATAAGATAAAGCTGGGGAAAGAAAACCAAACAGCAGAGCTACCAAGAAGAATAGGTCTGGGCTGGGCAGCATTTGGTAAATTGAAACACTTGTTTGAAAATAAAGAAATCCCAATATGCCTGAAAAGAAAAATGTTCGATACATGTATCCTACCGATGTTGACATATGGACTAGAAACAGCAACGCTGATAGAAAAAAGCATACAAAAATTAAAATGTACACAGCGGGCCATGGAAAGGCAGATGCTCGGCGTAAGCCTTCAAGATAAAATCAGAAATGAAGAAATAAGACGCCGAACAAAAGTTGCCGATATTATGGACCGTATTGCAAAACAAAATGGCAGTGGGCTGGACATATGGCTCGACAGGAGGATACTAGATGGGCACCCAGAATCCTACAGTGGAGGCCCTGGATAAAAAATAGAAGCGTTAGAAGACCTCCCAAAAGGTGGTCTGATGACATAGTCCAGCAAGAAGGACGAACCTGGATGCGAAGGGGAAGAAATAGAGATGATTGGAAGAAAATGGAAGAGGCCTACATCCAGCACTGGAGGGAAAAAGGCTAAGGAAGAAAAAGAAGAAGAAATAAGAGTTCCTACCTGTTTGTGGATTTATCTAGTGACGATTAATTTAAATGGGTGTCTTGTGACTCGTCTTCCACGGCCGCAAATCCATAATAACATATAAAGTGAATGTTTGAGGAAAGAGGAATGCGTTTGCTAAAGACTTAGCGTGCTGATTATGGTATGATGGTAACATAATCAAAAAACTACATATTGGAGGACGGTCATTTTAAAAACTTCAACATTCGAATATCGTGCACGAGAAGATATATGAAAGAAGTGAGGCAAAAATGGTGACGATGACGAACGTCTCGCCACCATCGCACGCAGGTCGGATATTAGAAAGAAAGATTTTCCTTTCCAATCGCCGCCGATTAATGATTGACAGTAAATGACACCCGAGATACACTGGGCCAAAGCTTACTACGACACAGTGGACAAATTGTACTTGCGATTTCCTGGTAAGTCGGGTGCCGCTTCAATCGAGATTCTCCTGGCTTCGTCGAATCTGGAACAGTTGGTGTGTCTCTTCCGGAAGGCTAAATTGAACTGATGTTGAACACACACGAAGAGGAATGTCGGTTCTCATCGAAAAACGACACCTGACACGCTTTTCAACTGTCACTGGGCAGATTTTTAAGAATCCTGGCTAGCGATTGGCGCAGAACACATCGGGTGACAGTCCGACCAACCAAAATCGCGGCGGCCCGCGCGCGGTGATTACGAAACACCAGGACAAAAGAATGTGGCGTCCTGTCCTCTCTGCTTATCCCATGGTCATTAAAGAATCTTTAAACAAACGAGTTATCATTAAAAAAAGAAAACACTTTATATAAAACCACAAAATTTACTGAATACTCGACATGTTTCGGGGGCAATTGATTAGGGACCCCAACACGGAAGCTTTGTCAGGATGCAAAGTACCTATACTAAAATAAAAATTTGTAGTATAGACATAATGAAAAAATTAAGTTATTATTCAAAGTTCTTGCTATCATTTGGCGCATTAAATTATATCAACTGTCTCTGTGTTTCTTTGCAGTTGTTTCTAGGAAACATGTTTCTTATGCAGTTGTTTGATTCTAGGGAAGGAAAAGTGGGGTTCTAATGGGTAGTAGGGCTACGATGGAGCATGCTTTGCTGGAAAGTATGCCCCTATAAAATGTCGTAATGCGCCACGTTGCAGTACCACCGGCAACACTACTACCAAGTCCAAATCTCTAGCGTCCACGAGTGGTCTTTGAGGCCCCGCGAACCTCGGGCAATGTGACAACTGACATTACCATCAGTGTCATAGCAGATAGAGAGAGGACGAATGGCGAGTTTCCAGCGCCATAAAACTGGATCCACCCAGCTAAGGGAAGGCAACCCCAACAGAAAATCCTCCAGAGAAGGCAAGGGGAAACCGCTCTGGGTAATTCTCTCCAGGACATCACTATGAAGAGAAACCAAGCCACGGCCCCCAGTCCCGGACGACCCTTAAATGGGTCAGGGGTGCTAAGAATCTCCCGGCTCAACATAGTGACGCGACTGGACGGGCATAAGAAGTGTTGGAGAGCTGTTTCGTGCTGCCCAGGACAGGGACGCTTTCTCTCGGGTGATAGTCAACGTTGGGGGGACCTGATATGACACCAAAAGAAGAAGAAGAAGGAAAAGTGATGACGCTGCAGCGGCAGAATTAGTATCTCCGTCATCGCATTTTATTTCTTTAAATTGACTGGGCGGACCTCCACCGCGCGCCCAGACTTTCTTGCCTCTGATTCCTTGCAATGCATTACTTTCATTTGCTCGATCACTTTCATTTGCTTTTTCATTCCACGAACTATGAAACCCACCGCGATCGTACAAAATATAATTTCGTGGTTATTTACTTTCTGAGAGACTGTACAAAAGATCAAATAAAATTGTTTGAGTGCAGAGAGGAATATTTCAAAGGTAAGTTAATTATGTTGGTTCTTTTTGAGGTATTTTCAGAACTTTTATTTTAGTGTCATCGCCGGCTGCCTCCGAGGGGCGGCAAGAGCGGGGGTGGGGGGAAATTCATACTTTGTGAGGGCACTAAAATGGAGATGCGCTCTCCGAAAATATTCCAGACTTACATTTTTAAATCTAACTATCTGTGCTTATGAGAAACGTGCGGGATATTTTTATATATAATGTCATGGGTTCAAGCAAAAATACCAAACGCCTATACTACAAAACCCTGATAAAGCCAGTGCTGACATGCGCCTCTGAAACTTGTGATTATGAATGTCATGGGTTCGCGACGTGGAAGACAAAATGAAATACTATAAAAAACTTGTCTGTTATTCGCACTAATCGTTACTCGAGAATATTCCACTTGTCTGTGTTTATTTATGCCATTTTTTTACAATTTTGTTTACAAAAAATACAATAATATTTATTACACTATAGTGTTATACATAGTACCTCTCCATTTAAGAGTATTGCTCTTGTGCTCGAATTGCATTGGCACGGATCGTCCGTTTTGCTACTCTGTGGTATAGATAAGGTTCTTTTTTGAAATCTTCACGTACATTATCGTGTAGTCTATCGATTTCTAGTTGCTTCCAATCTATTCCAAACCTATGAACAGCTGCGCAATTACTTGATAAAGTGCAGTTATTCTCGATTTTGTATTACGTGATAAAAATATACAATATATAATTATATTTAAATAAAACAGAAAATATATTGTGAAATTCCGAATATTTTGAGTATGTCCAAATTTTTAAGAATAAACTACAGGATTTTATCCCCAGGGGGACATCACGAATCAAGATTTATTATACATGTCTCATAGAGACAAAGCTATATTGTTTTTTATATGGAAAAGGGGGTGTGGAAGTCTTTTTTGTCGTTTATAGGGCTCACGACTTATCGTACGGCTGGCTTAAGTGATCTGTTTATCCAATGTAACGTTCACCGATTCCACCCTTGATGGACTACCACATCAATCAAATTTTTGTGTATATGTTTAACATGCACAACTTGTTTCGTATGTGAGTTGTATTTTTACTCCCGCCACCTGCAGTCGAAAACTTTGTCATTCCCATAATCCAATACAGATGTCACTATTGATAATGAGATATCCATATTTCGATTGTTTTTAAAGAAATATATTTTATATGTGTGTATGAGATTCTTCTGAATTATTAACATTACACTATAATACGCCTTTAAAGAATAAAATAACTTCGTCTCTATGAGACATCTATAATATATCTTGATATATTGTGAAGTTGAATTTTACAGAACATAGTTAAATTAGACTGAATGTGGTAGAAATGCGGTTGCCTAGGCATATGTATGGAATGAACAAAGTAGATGCGAATGTAATGCTGGCTGTAGCGTAGTAGATAGAGTAAAAAAAGGATTGCATCTGAGAAGGACTACAAATATCTCTAGCATGATTTCTTCAAACATACGGAAGGTTTTGTAAAGAAAAGTTGAGAACATATATAAGTTTAAAAAAATTGATAATGTGTGAATGTTCTTACGATGGAATTGGTGAACGGTGCATTATGTAGAGTGATCACTTAAGCCAGCTCATACGGGTTGTAAGCCCTTGGCAATCATACAAAAGACTTTTCTCACGACTCACTTTTCTCAGACACGTTTCTCATATAAATAGCTTCGCCTCTGTGGGACTTATAATTTATCTTAATTAAAAAATAATAATCCCGAAGAGGACAAATCCTATAATTGCGCTCTCAGAACTTACATACAAAAAAAAGTATTTTTAAATATACGATAAGTGGGGTATAAAAGCAAAAGCAGCAATATCAATAATATTTTTAAAAAAATCGTAAATACACCAGGATAACTAATTTAAAATGTATTCAATTTTAGATTTGATGTATCTATCCTTTCTAAAATCATGTTTCCTATAAATTTATAGGCTATGTTTCCTATAAAATCTCGAATTCAGTACATTGCAAATTAGTATTCTTCGATAACTGCATTAAATATTTTTTGGATATAGTGGCTTTTGCTTTTATTCCTCACATATTAAGAATCATCATCATCATCACTCTTGGCACTACAACCCTTGGTGGGTCTTGGTCTCCTCAACAATTTTCCTCCACTCATCTCGGTCTAGCTCTCTCCAGTTTCGAAGCTCTAAGGCAGAGATGTCTTTGAGGACGTTGTCACCCCATCTTAATTTTGGCCTTCCTAAGCTCTTTCGCCCTATTGGCCTTGAGTTCAGCAGGGACTTTGGTGCTTGATGCTCGAACATTCTCTCCACATGACCCAGCCACCGAAGTCTTCCCAGTTTTATAAATTTTGTGACGTTTGGCTCCATAAATAGAGTAAAGAGCTCATTGTTGTAACGTCTGCGCCAAAGTCCATTTTCTAGAACCGGTCCGAAGATACGCCTCAAAATGTTCCTTTCAAAAACGTCCAGTTCTCGCTCATTCCTCTTAGTTAATACCTACGTCTCAGCTGCGTACGTGAGCACTGGTCTAATAAGCGGTGTTTATATCTAATATAATATCTTGGTGTTTCTGGACAGCAGTCTGAATTTTATCGATTATATTTAAGAATATTATACCTAATATTTAAGAATATTTTTTTATAATTTGTACATATTTTTTGTCCCATTTAATTTTTTAGTCTCTCATGTAGTCTGTCAAATAGTTTTGAAATAACGCACAATCTTTTTCGTCTGATTTCGATAAAAATATTTTTTCTTATTTCTAGTTTTGCATTTGTTATTTGTCGTGTTGTGTATCTATGTTGTATGTATGTTTTGAATTAGTCTTTTGCGTATAACTCCAATGTCAGTTTGTTATTAAACTGTTTTTGAAGTGGTAAGATTTTATATATTTTAAATAGGTTGTTAGGCTGGTTCTCATATGCTTCATTTTCCGTTATTTTGCGTTGGTTTTGATTATTGATTAATTGTAGTTTAACTTCGTCTTGATTTATTTGAATAATTAGTCCATGCCAGTTTAAGCCGTAGTTTACAATTGAGTCTACCATACTATAGTGTAGCAAAACTTGACCAAAACTTGTCCAAACGAATTGGACCAATCAAGGTCCAATTCGTTTTTTATTATCTTTGTGTTTTTGTTCTGTTTTGTTATTAATTATTCCAACAAACCTGAGTTAATTTATCAGCAGCCTTCCTTCTGTAGTAGCTAAGCAGACATGACTTTGCAATCGTTCTTCTCAAATTCGAAAGACGTGTTCCAGCCACTTCAATGGAGAGGTTGTCTATTTTTTTTTCTATGAATGGAAATAAAAATTTGAGTGAAATTGAAGAAAAATTTGGAATTAAAATTAAAATATGTCAAAAACCAAAAAAGTTATAGAATTTTAAATTTGCGTTTTGAATGAATAATTTTGTTCCATCCGGTGGAGTGGCGTGACGTCATCCCTCGTATCCGGAGCTCCGGTGCCCGGCTATGCGGACGCGTGACGTCACAGACTAGTTAGAGGTCAATTATACTGTTAATCAATTAAAAAGAGACTACATTTAAGTTCGAAAATTTTTCGTTAACTTACCAGACTGCCGTGGCGAAATTGGATAACGCGCCACCCCGGATAGAACGGCGGTCCGTTGGTTGGAATCCCGGTAGCAGTTAAAATTTTTTTTCGTTCATTTGATTTTTCTGTACGTCTTTTCTAATTGATTTATAAAAATTTGTAACTTCTCCTTTGAGACTTTTCTATTTGCTGAAACACACGCAAGAGTGGCATTCAAAAGAGAGCATAGTTGTTAGTGAATTTAAAATATGGCTGCGCACATAAATTACCTCACGAACAATGCAATTATGACGCGATAGGAATTCGATTGCATCGTAATTAGCGAAATTATTCTAGTTAAGTGAGCATTAATTGGCATGGTTGTGTAAATACGACCATTTGTTTGCACACCGACACGGCGAGGGGCAGAGGCTTTAATTAGCTCGGAATCGGCATTGCGAAGTAGCTATCTAATCGATATTATTACCTACAATTAATTAATGTTTACTATATAATTGCAACCTCTGATATACATGCGACCTTTCTGGTACAGGGTGAGAATTAGGGTTGAAGAGCTGTTTTTTTCTTGTTACAACACGACAAGATTAAATACAATATCTGATACAATATCTGAATACAATAGTGTTATCCTTAATATGCTCTCGTAAACAAAAAGGCAGCTTTTTGCAAAAAATCACAAAATGACTTAAATGTCGTGTTGACAGTTCGTTACCGTGCAAAATCACTGCGAAGTAGGCCGCAAACCACGATGGCTTGGTGGCCAGTCAGAACGATAAATCAAACGAATAATCGAGCAAAGTTCTTACCTAAGTGGCGAAATAAAGTGGAGCAATTAAATTAGATGGTTCTAGTGAATGAAAAATACGTGTTACCCAGAGATAATAAGTTTTTATAAACGAGTGATATATTGCGAAAAAATGAAAATTAAAAAATATCGTTGATTTTCATTCGTTTTAACTGACTTTGTACATTGTGGTCAATTATTCATTAATTAATAAATCGCTAATTACTTTCCAGCGTTTACATTCGCCTCCCTAGCCACGACACGTGACAATACTTTAATTAATTTCAGTACATTTTATTTATTTATCAACGTCCTAGTGGACTTTTACAGTATATATGCATATAAAGATGCAATAATTTTTAAATGCCATTTGTATTGTTTTATAATTTTATATATAGCGGTCAGGTATCTGGGTATTCTGTTGAAAACACACAGGTAATACATAGAATGTAAAACTACTTACAGATGTAAACTAAATTTACTAATGTAAACAACAAAATTTCATTTGATATTTAAATATGTATGTCGTGGGGTGCACACGGTATTGCTGCTGACGTTGAAGGGTGTCGTAAGATGTTAAACAAATTAAATGTTCTTTAACCGTTATTTTTACCGGTTACATGGTACTGTTATTTGAGATTTGTAACTGACTGTATCGATGATTGGCAGCTGACATATTATAACTGTTGTCCAATACATTCAGACACAAATCTCAATAAGGGTTAGTATGCCAACCGTCACTATATTCTACGAAGTGTTTTCAGGGCTACTTTTCCGTCTCCGACCTCTCTTGTCGGAGAGGCAGACGGTGCAGGGCAGAATATCCCAAAAACCTCATCACACAAGAATGCCAGTGAAAATTTTATTCCCTGAGATTCTGCGCTATACACGATTACAAAATTAAATATTTCTTTCGCTTTTACCCAAAATCCTCAAGATTAAGTTTTCCGCCGATCAAATCCCGAGAGCGTTGTGTATCTGTAATTCATGAATGTTTTTAGTTTCTTCCCCGCACGTTCCAGAAGCGAGGAGATCTAATTTAATATTCAGTGTTAGAATGTTTAGATGGTACTTTATCAAGTGGTAACACAGGCTTTTGTGGATAACATCCACGCATTGGACTATAAATGTGTCAACATTCGGAACGGAATTATGTAAGGTATTTATTTCCCTGGTGAGGATAAACGACATTATATCAACGCTAAGGAAATGTAAAATAAGATTATTTGCTGAGGATACTTAAATGTATTGTCAAGCGACATGGCTTTGGGAGACAAATGAAAAATAAAAGTTATTGAAACTATGCACTTCAAATAGTACACTTCATTTCAAAGCGAACACTACAAAGTACACACACTTCAAAGTTATTGAAAGTATGAGAAACATACTTTAAATAGTGCATTTTTTACGTTAAATTTTTGGGAAGTTGATGTAGCTAAACGAAGAAATCTCTGGAAACTGTAATAACCCCCCCCCCCCCCCCATGGTTTGAAATTTTTTTTGAATCGAATGAAGAAATCAGGTTGGCGACCTTTTTTATCTTAAATATTTTTCTCGTTGACCTATTTCTTTTTTTTTTTAGCTCGCCAAATTTTTATTTGGGAAAAAAATATTTACTTCACTAGTACTTTTGTATTACAATTACTTCATTTCATTACTTCACTTCATTAATATTACAATTACTTCATTACTTCACTTCATTTACTTCACTTCATTTCGTAGTACTACAATTACTTCACTTCATGTAGTTTTTACTACAATTGTAGTGTACACTTTGTAGTCTTCAAACTGGTGAACGTGTGTGTGTTGTAGTCTTCATTTTGAAATTTAGTTTTTCCGTTCGCTACTGGACATGAGTTAAATTGTAGTAGCGCTCTTAATTTTAGTCGCAAAGTGTTTCCCGAATATTTCTCACACTTATTATTGTACTGGTCCTTAATTTGTACTAATTAACGCTGTTTCTATTACTTTAATCATGTTCTAGTAAACTCCGTTCAAGGTTTGCACGTAGAAACTTCTCGCTCCGGTATGTATTACAACTCGTATCCCGTGTTGTGATACCACCGTCACGAATCACTGATCACACTAGTTCTAACGCTGAAATGTCGCACTTATCACTGTCACAAATGAATTCCCTCACTCCGCGTTGCGTGATGCCTTTTATAGATGAATTTCTTCGAGAGATTTGGTCAAAAGAATTCTAGACGATTCCAATGTAGTATTTCAGTGCGTACTGGAATGTATTTGAATCATCATAGAAACAGAGGGATGGTACGTTCACGGATGACTGACCCTGCGTGATGGGGTTGTATTGTTGTCAGTATTCAGTAGGTTTACCATCTCATTACAAAAGTCAGACCTTACTACGTAGAGACTGCTATTAGTTCGTTTTATCACAAACAGATTGATAAAATGATGTCCGATAGACCATAAAACATCTGTCGAACATTAATTTTAAGGTCTTTTATACCTAAGACCGGACATTAGATGCGAGCGAGGTCCGTCATTATTTTATCATTTCGGAACACCCTGTTCGTGCCCCAGAATGGATCACGTCCTGACCCAAGCGTGACCGAAATTCCAATCAGCGTGACCTTGTCATACCAGACTCCCTTCGGGCAATTAATAAATTATAATTACCCGCTTCCTATAGGAGAAAAATAAGGAAAAAGAAAATTAAAATTGATTAATTTTCTGTAAAGATATTAATTAACCTTTCGCACTTCGTTGGCAAAAATATGTCTCGTCACTTTATTTGACTTGTAAGAATTTTTAATATTAGGTCCTTACATATGAAATTGAGGTTTAGTATGGGAGGAACATAAAGCCGATTTTTTTTTATTATAATATATTTATTTAATCAAAGTATGTACCATTGCTATCTATGCACTTTTGCCATCTCATAGGTAGTTCATCGACCCCTTTACTAAAAGAACCATTCGGACGGGAATCAATAAAATCTTTGAAGGCAGTTTGGACTGCCCCATCGGAGTTGAATTTTTTCCTTTGCAAGAAGTTATCCAAATTTCGAAAAAAATGGTAATCTGTCGGGGCAAGGTCCGGAGAGTACGGTGGATGTCTTAGACATTCCAATTGAAGCTCCTCTAATTTGGTAGCCGTCTGTTGTGCAGTGTGTAGTCTAGCGTTATCATGAAGCAGCAGTGGCCTAGAGCGATTAACCAGCCTCGGTTGTTTAGCAGCTAGCTTTTTCATCATGGTTTACAGTTGCTGACAATAGACATCTGCCGTAATCGTCTGGCCAGATTTAAGAAAGCTGTAGTGAACGACACCAGCACTAGTCCACCAAACGCTCACAAGTAACTTTTTTTTGGAGTCAATTTTCGCTTGGGGCATGGTTTGGCTGGTTCGGCAGGGTTCAGCCATTGCGATGAGCGCTTCCGATTATCTTACAGGATCCACTTTTCATCACAGGTAATGATTCGATTTAAAATCCCTTCATTATTGTGCCGGTTGAGTAATGCAACGCAGCAGTCAACGCGCGTTTGTTGATTTGCTTCACTCAATTCGTGAGGTACCCACCCTTCAAGCTTTTTCACCTTACCAATTTGCTTCAAGTGGATTAAACAGTTTTATCACTAACACCGCAGCCTGCAGCTAACTCGGATGTGGTTTGCGATGGATCCGCTTCCACAATAGCCTTCAATTCTTCATTATCAACTTTGGTCTCCGGCCGTCCACGGGGTTGTTCTGCAGGTCGAAATTTCCAGAACGAAAACGTTGGAACCAAAAACGCACTGTGTTTTCTTTTGCGGCACCGTCGCCATACACATCATTAATCCTTCGAGCCGTTTCTGCAGCACTGGTGCCACGGTGGAACTCGTACTCGTAAATAACGCGATATTTCAAGTTTTTCATTTTGTAAACTGAGTCACGCAAAGAAAAAAACAATTGAGGAAAAAACAAATGAATTATTATTTTCAAAACACAAATACATGAGTAAATAGCTGTATAAATTTGGATTTGGAATTCCTAACCAAAGAGAAGATATTTGAGATCAAATTTGCCAGTACGGCAAAACGCCAATTTCATATGTAAGGACCTAATATTCGACATAAGTGAATTCAAGGGCCGGCTATTTTTAAAATTATTTTTTAATCTAAATTTGTTTCTTATATTTAGTATATTTATATATTTATTATCATTTAGTAATATTAACCTTATTTTCATATATACACTTATTATAATTTTTTTCTGCTATGTAATGTCTGCAATTCTTCTTGAACATGTTGATTTTTCTCTGTATTTTCACTTTTTCATTACGTGGTGGATTATAGTACATTACCATATATTTTATAAATTATTGTAATATTTTCGTACTTTTTAATATAAACAATATTTAACCTAAATACAATAATTTCGCTGTCTGTCTGTTCCATAAATCTTTAGCTTCCTGGAATTTACAACTTAAAAACGAAATTTCATGGCAGGAAAGAGTGTCAAAGCACGGCAAAGCAGCAACTAACCGACATAGCCATAACCGCTTCTCCATGGCCCGTTTAAAATATACTCTATATTATACAGTATATACTACATACTGGAAAGGCTTATCTAAGATGCGTACCACTAATTTACGCCTCCTAATTTTAAAGTTTGACAAGCTTTTTATTTTATTATGTATAATGAATAAATAATACTTTAATTATGTTCTGTGATTTTTCACTAGTGTACGGCTATGTTTTAGTTTTTTCTGTTGGGAATTTTTATTTTGTTTGCATTTTTTTTTTTAATAGAGATTCGAGCACGGAATTCGTGTCACATCAATATTCTTACTATTTTCAAATTAAGCTAAACGCTTGTGCTATGAAAATAGGACTAACTTGCTTGTCTGGAGTAAGATTCGAACCTGCGACTTTTGGATCACGAGGCGAGAGTCCTTACCACAAGACCAACAAGCTACTCTTTATATTTATATGTAATGTGTTATATGTAGATATTCTTTATTAACTTAATATTATTTCAAAGTATTTTGGCATTCTATAATTTAAAATTTCGTATATTAAAATCATTGTGTTGAGCTATTGTATAATGTCATTCTTATACTTTCTGTTAGGGTTATTACGACAAAAAAGTTGTACTCTCCGAAAACCAGCTTTCGTTTGAATTTAATCAAATTAATTAATTGATTTGGCTCGGTGAATGACTTGGTGCAAACTTCTTTATTGATCTTTAGATAGACAAGAACAGAACCTTTAACCTTTAGGTGGAATACGTCGACAGATATTAAAGTTATTTAAACAAACTAAAGTAAGCAAACTCCAGAAGCTTCATGTCAATTCTTGTTCCAGGAAATTTTACGGGAAAAGTCTCACAGAGTAAATAAAATCCGAAGCGCGCGTAATGTAATGGAGGTATTTATTAGCGGTTTGAAATTTCATCTTATGATGGCATTTAGATTATATGTAGGTATTTAGAATTATAAGATTATATTTTATTTCAATTAAAAAGACATATTCAGAGACGTTGAAAATTTAATTAACGTTTAATAAATGTTTTTGCTGACTCTCTTTCTCTGTGTCTTATAATAAAATACATGCGCATTAGAAAATGCTGAGATGGTTTGGTCATGTGGAACGTATGAACGAGGAAAGATGGTTAAGAAAATATATGAGGCCAGTGTTGAAGGCAACAGGAATAGAGGGCGTCCGAAAGACCTGGCGTGACCAGATACAACAAGTGTTTGAGGATGGCCCCGTTAAAACCAACGCAGCAACCGTAGAACTTGTATGAGAAGATGTATGAATGTGGCCGAAGCAAAAGTGGTGTGCCAGGATAGAAGAGTATGGCGTTCAATCCTCTCTGCCTACCCTTGCGGGGAAACGGCGTGATGGTTAGTTAGCATTAGAAAAACATACTAAGAACAGACAATAAAAGAGGCGTTGCCAGTAATAATTAAAATATTTAATTATTAAAGAAAATATGCAAAATGTGGAAGTTTCTAAATATACCTGGAACAGCTAATAGAAGTTTTCTTATTATTTTTTATTTTATATTTTTTAACATAGAGACCATTGATAATAGGTCATTGATGACCCTAATAGATGGTCATTTAGTGACATGAGAGTACAAGTTTGAGTATTTTGTGAACATTTGAATATTATAAGATGATAATATAATAAACACTTAATACAATTTTTACGGTTAATCAATAATTAATAATGAAAAATAATAAATGATAAAATATATAAATATAAAAATATCACAGATCAATAAGTAGTTCAATATTTTTTTTACATAAAATTATTTTACATAAATATACATCGCAAATCAATAATTTTTTAAATATATAAATCAATAAGTTTTTACATAGTAAACAATTAATGATAAAAATAAATAAATTAGTTATAACAGGTGTCTTAAAGATAAATAAATTGTAAACAGTATTGAGTATAATATAAAGACTAGTTTATCAGGTTTACGGCGGTGCATGGGTTCCAAGGTCAACATCGTGTGTCTATGACGAGCATGTATTACACGCTTTAGGGACCGTCAACCAAGTTTATCAATATATTGTATATATATATCTATATTATATATATATCTATATATATATATATATATATATAGTATATATATATCTATATTTATATTGGTGCGGATACTTTTCTTAAAATTGTTTAAAGAAGAGCTAAACGTATCCACCCTATCCACGTCCCGATAATACAGCTGGTTATACAACACGCAAATCCTAGTGATGAGGTTTTTTGACCGATGTTGTTATTATGATGAATTTAATACGCAGTATATTTAGGATACGTCCTTTCTCCAGAATTATCCAATTTGTATGAATAACATATAGTCGCATATTCGCCGATATGAGGTTCGAGTTGAACACTTTGGTAAGCTATAAACTATATTTAAAAATAGTAGAAATATATAGTGTTCGCGCCCGAAAAATATACCTTGAAAATTGCGCTTCATGATTGGTGATTAAAACTTTTTTGATGCCCGGCAGCGTGTTATTTATAGCGACGCTTGCATCTGGCATTAAAATACTCATCAAATTCGGTAATTATCCTCTCGAATTTGGCACAATTCAAGTTCGTTAAAGTCATCGTTTTTATAATACTTTATATCATTTATATACATTTTCTATAACCCTATTGTGTCTTCAATATGTTAGTGAAATCAAGAATGTTTTATTTTACGGAAGGAAAACATTTTTTTTTCAAAACCTCTGCCAACCTCCGTATTTGCATTTTGCTGCGGAAAAAATTGAGCCTAGATCCAAGATGGATAAATTTTTTTTTTTTTTTGAGATTTACACTCATGAGGTTATATGGTTAAAATGGCAAACAAAATAAAAACATCTTTTTCAAACACAGCAAAATCATTTTGTGGTGACATTATAATTATAATTTATAGAAATTAACTTTGTATATACACCACTTTTTACTGAAAAAAATTTCGATAAAATAGTGGTGTATACAAAGTTAATTTCTATAAATTATAAATTATAAAAAATTACCCATAAAAAACAAGTTTTTATTATACTCTCTTTCTCTGTAAAATATAACAACAATTAAAGACGAATTAAAACATATAACATAACACTAAACTTACAGTAATTAAATATATTTCTAAAATGTCAGATGTTTTGAGCTTTGATAAGACACTTCATGCTTTGAAGATTCAATTCTAAAAACATTTGTCAGTCAGTTTAGATTTTCGACATTCGTAGTGAAGTACCTATTATGCATACCGACGGAGTAATTCAAATTTAGAAAATATTCCGCGACGTTATCGGGCCGCCATAATCAAACTTTTCTAATGATTCAATTTGAAAAAACCAATAAAATTTCTAAAAATCCGAAATTATACTACAATTATTAATTTTTTTAACGAAAATTTGATAGATCTTCTTGATCGTCGCCACGAGTCTGCTTGCCAAGTTTTAGTTCGATTGGATCACGGGAAAATGGTCAAAAATTGCTCCAAAGTTTTTGTTGACGGCAAGCAAGCCGACGCCACGAGTAAGGGAGTAAAAATAAAAACATATCTAAAATGGTCAATTGGTCAATGGTATTTAAGGAATTTTTAAATCAATACAACATAAATCAGCAATTTGATCATCAAAATTAAATAAATTGCAATTTTAGATTGGAACTTAGTATTTTCATTGACGTGGCAGACTTCTGCGAAAAATGAATTTATTTTTATAAAAATAACGTGCCAAATTTAATCTCAGTTTAGTTTCGGGACCCCTCTGACGTCAGCACTCTGTCCAGATAACTGAGCCAACCTAATTAGACAAAGGGCAAAGGGTCCCTACCTGCTCGTGATAAATAATTACTGGGGAATTTCAGAAGCTGTGAAAGAGTTTTACAGAAGTTGAACGTCCCTTTGTGAAGGGTAATAATGTGCGTACGGGGCGACGTATTTTTTTATACAAAAAATAGTGAAGCGTTTGTGAAATAAGTGTCACGTCAGAATTATTCTCAAACTTAACTAATCTCTGGGTCTACGTGTGATAAGTATTTATTTATTTAACGCCCATGTGGGCTTTTACAAAATATACAATATAAAAAGAACATAAGACAGATATGTAGTTAAAAAAATTCAAGTACAAGGTTACAGTTAGGTACAAGTAAAAATCACAAAAAACGTAAAGAATTCTTTCAACTTAATCCTATACACAGTTATACTATTAGCAAAAATGTCGACCACCTACGCATGTTCATTCCCTAATGAGTGTAATCTGGGGATTACGGAGTTTGTTAATGCATTAGTTCTGACATTTCCTCTAAAATAGAATAATGCACTGTGTCTTGATGACCTCGATGGTGCATATAAGTCCATCAGACTATCTGGGACAATCAATCATGTTATTTGTGATCTTATACAGAAAATCCATAAGTATGCTTCGCGAAAGGCCACATGTGCATATGTGTAAGCGTATGGTGACGTCTGGCCGGAGATAATGTTCAAGTATCCGCGGAACAAGAGCGCGGGGGCTTTTTTGCTATCACTGTCGTACAGCTAACGTAAAATGCTTACTATGATACTGGTGTAAAATAAATGTCATCAATTGATCGCGTCATATCAGGAGATAAGACGCAGTCATTAATTATTTTTTTATTTTTTTTTATTTCTACGGCTTACACCTATTGCATTCATACGTCCATCGTAACTTCGTGTAACGTTCTTTACTTCTTTATAGTATATTTTTTTTTATAAATAAATAAATACTTAATATTAAGTAACCGATATGTAAAATTACCATTATTTTTGACCGGTTACAGCTTGTATTATATATTATCCGCCTTTTTTAAAATTTGTTGTTAAACATGTTAAATTGACAGTTTATAACGCGGCGTGCGGACGGCGTTCTATCCGCTCGACCTGTTGAGTACACTTCCTCAGGGGCGTGGGTAAAAATGACGAGTAATCCTCGGTGTCAAGCTGGGCGAGCGCCTAGAGCAGTGCCTTGCGGTATCACAACCAACCCCAGATTCTGCTGCTGGGTCCCCAGACCAGGTCCTCCGTGGGTTTCTGTCCTCTCGTCGCTACTGGGGTAACTACAGATTCCTCTACCGGGTCCCCAGACTAGATCCTCTGTTAGTTACGTTTTGTAAGCCAGCTAGCGAAGGCCAAAGGCTCGGACTTAAGATTAGTTAAGATCTCTATACGATGTCTGTATATGTACTGTATTCACAACAGCGCTGAACATACTAAAGGAGTTGTATTCTGTAATACTTGAACTAGGGATGGGTAAAAAATATCGATATATCAATATATCGATATTTTTTTTTTGAAAAATATCGATATTTATCATCGATACATTTTTTCGCGATATATTGAATATCGATATATTTTTTTTTGATATACGGATATTTTTTTCTGGGATAATCGATATTTTTTTTTTGGCGACATTTTTTTGAGTATCTTTTTCACTTTTTTTTGGTCATCGATATATTTTTTTTCGATATATCGATAGTTTTTTCCCGATATATCGATATATTTTTTTCGATATATCGATATATTTCTTCGATATATAGATATTTTTTCCCGATATATCGATATTTTGTTTTTGGTGACCTTTTTCTGGGTATATTTTTCAGTTTTTTACGGGCGATCTTTTTTTGGGTATCTTTTTTCACTTTTATTATGATAATATATTTTTTCCGGTGACCTTTTTTTTTGGTCGCCCAAAGCTTATTCCCCTTACGTTTTTGATAAAATAATATCGATATATCGATATATTTTTCGCGATGTATATCGATTATTTTCGATACTTTTTAAAAATATCGATATTTTTTTTTCATTTAACCATCCCTAACTTGAACATTTTTAGTCATGTTCCACTGATATTTTACCAGCGAAAGTGGCGCCATCCCTTAGTATAACTGGGCTGAATCCTTAGGGTACTTAATATAATGACAGTCACTTTCGTGTGTGGGTTTGTTAACTATAGCTGGCGCCATCTCTGGGCGCTCTTTGAAACAAGTACTTTATCTGTCAAGGTCAAAGGTAGATAACTATGGAATTATTGGAGAATAAATTATGTTGGCGTTACAAGTTATCATAATATAATTCTTAAAAAGGGCTATAAAATTAAAATACGCATGAAAAACAATACGCCAGATAACGCTGAATCACTTGGAAAAGGGATGTCAAGTTGCTGAGTCACTTTGCGATCTCAACGATATTTTCAGCAAAGGAAGATTATCGAAAGGGCGTGCCGGATATTACTAGCTGACGATACTAGCTTAGACGACAAGCCAGGATTTTGATGACCAGGCCCTTCCGCGATTAGAACACTGGACGCTGGACACTCTTAGCCCGCGGAATCGACCATCTTCGATCAAAGCGGTAATTGATGTTGATAGTTACTATGCCTCCGAGTGATAATTAAACATTCATTTTTCTTCTTGTGAGAGAGAATGGTAACATGAGGACGCGCACCAGTTTGGCGCGCGCTTATTGTATTGAGACTCAACCGCCATTGATCATTGTTATATTTTCCGTATCATTGTAATGCGAGATTTGTTGTCACCGCAATAAAAGATCCAGAGGAATCTCAGTGTGTTTGAGTGAAGCTCAAAGATCACAATTATAATAGGAATTTCACCAGATATATTTTTTAATCCAATTTTTTTCAAGGTATATGACGCTTATTTAAAATCATGTTTCAATATACTAACTGCACGCCCCTACCTATCACGTGCATTTTTTTCTTTTTCCTATAGCTAGGTGTGGCTTGGAGAGGCTCCGAGCGGAAACGAAAGAGATTCCAAAAAGTTTTAATTCGAACGATTTTATAGCACCCGTAAGGCTTTGACAAAAACAAGAAAAGCCGTATAAAGGTAACTAGCCAACTTGCTTTCCCAAAGTTTTCCCACTGGGTGGGCCCGACTCCTCTGTTCTGATACACAACTCTCGTTTTATCCCCAGTAACACATCTTTTCATGCGCGTTGAAGGTTCTAACCCCTTTCCTCACCGCTCTGCCATCTTCTCGTATTTGGTTTACCTGGTAACGCCAAGTCTTTCATATATTTCATTTCTTTCTTACCATTATTTCTTCATTCATTCATTTAATATGACTAAACCGCCAATGCAGTGGCGTAGAGTGGGCGCTAACCACTTAATAACTACTTAATTTGAATTTGTATGAAATTAATCACAAAAAACATATATTAGGTCCTTACATATGAAATTGGCGTTTTGCCGTACTGGCAAATTTGATCTCAAATATCTTCTCTTTGGTAAGGAATTCCAAATCCAAATTTATACAGCTATTTACTCATGTATTTGTGTTTTGAAAATTATAATTCATTTGTTTTTTCCTCAATTGTTTTTTTTTTGCGTCACTCAGTTTACAAAATGAAAAACTTGAAATATCGCGTTATTTACGAGTACGAGTTCCACCGTGGCACCAGTGCTGCAGAAACGGCTCGAAGGATTAATGGTGTGTATGGCGACGGTGCCGCAAAAGAAAACACAGTGCGTTTTTGGTTCCAACGTTTTCGTTCTGGAAATTTCGACCTGCAGAACAAGCCCCGTGGACGGCCGGAGACCAAAGTTATAATGAAGAATTGAAGGCTATTGTGGAAGCGGATCCATCGCAAACCACATCCGAGTTAGCTGCAGGCTGCGGTGTTAGTGATAAAACTGTTTTAATCCACTTGAAGCAAATTGGTAAGGTGCAAAAGCTTGAAAGGTGGGTACCTCACGAATTGAGTGAAGCAAATCAACAAACGCGCGTTGACTGCTGCGTTGCATTACTCAACCTGCACAATAATGAAGGGATTTTAAATCGAATCATTACCTGTGATGAAAAGTGGATCCTGTACGATAATCGGAAGCGCTCATCGCAATGGCTGAACCCTGCCGAACCATGCCCCAAGCGAAAATTGACTCCAAAAAAGTTACTTGTGAGCGTTTGGTGGACTAGTGCTGGTGTCGTTCACTACAGCTTTCTTAAATCTGGCCAGACGATTACGGCAGATGTCTATTGTCAGCAACTGCAAACCATGATGGCAAAGCTAGCTGCTAAACAACCGAGGCTGGTTAATCGCTCTAGGCCACTGCTGCTTCATGATAACGCTAGACCACACACTGCACAACAGACGGCTACCAAATTAGAGGAGCTTCAATTGGAATGTCTAAGACATCCACCGTACTCTCCGGACCTTGCCCCAACAGATTACCATTTTTTTCGAAATTTGGATAACTTCTTGCAAAGGAAAAATTCAACTCCGATGGGGCAGTCCAAACCGCCTTCAAAGATTTTATTGATTCCCGTCCGAATTGTTTTTTTAGTAAAAGGATCGATGAACTACCTATGAGATGGCAAAAGTGCATAGATAGCAATGGTACATACTTTGATTAAATAAATATATTATAATAAAAAAAATCGGCTTTATGTTCCTCCCATACTAAACGCCAATTTCGTATGTAAGGACCTAATATTTCGTAATATTCCTATCACAATTATTATCACATCGCGCGTCTAGAACAAGACGGCCATAATAAAAAATGTCACATTTTTTATTACTTGTCTCAACATTAATTAAAACTTAAAATCAGAACCCTAACAAGAGTTCAGAATGAAAAAATCAACTGACAAACTGATCGTGTGTATTTGTTCTATTTCCTTCTTTCATATATTTTTTATATATTATTTCAGCTTGTTTTTTCATTTAATTTTTTAGTTGCTGAATTATCTTTATTATATTTTTTGTATAAATTTATTTCAGCTGGCCACTTACAATACCTATTTGTGTTTCGATATGAGCTGTCAAACTACTGTCTGTTTTCCTTTTCTAACATTTTTTCTTTCATCCTGCGTGCTACTGTTATCTATAAATTGATTTGAAAGTGATGTAATGAGCAACAGAGGCTACCTACCTCAGAGCAGGTATTTCTATATACCGATCGATACATACGTACTGGTTAAGAAGCTTTCTACCCATTATCTTATATTTATATGTATTGTCACGAGAGACTAAAAACAATGGTAATTACGCATAATCACATGAATCAAGAATCAACTACCTAATTCTCAAATAAACCATAAATTACTGGAAATATTTGGGGAAACCGAATATTATCGTTGCATCGCGAACTAAAATTTATGTATAAAATCAATTTTAACGCGCGCGCGGTTAGGTTTTCTGACAGACGGCTAACGCCGTAGAAAGCGAAACCAGCGGGCGAGCGATAGACAGGGCTTGTGTTCCACAGACGAGTGACGTAGTTATTATTAGTGTGAATTACGAAATTCAGTGTGAAATAAAGAACGGTGCTCCGATTCAAATAACTTATCGGTGTCCAATAACTTTGTGTAATAAATAAAACATTAATTCATTTAAAAGTGTTCATTTGCCTCACACAGCTACGATACCTTGTATGTATGTGTGTACATTTAATTGTCATGGGTCCAATAAACGCTCATCGGCACTGAAATGAGAATAATGAATTAATAATAATAATAAAACCCAATGCCTTTTTACTCCCTTTATATTAACGGGCCTACTACGCGCTCAAGTATCACTACACTTTTGGTTGCGCAAGCTTCTCGCATGAAAAGACTGAACACGGACGTGTCTACCACACGCACAAACTAAGTACGCGCAAGCCACATTCTTATCCAAATTGTCGGCGTAGAAACAATGTTTCCCAATGAGGAACTATTTCTTCTGCTATTATTTTTCAAATGTTTGCTAGTGAAGAAAATGACAGTGCAAAAGACAATTTTATTATTCGTGTCCATAGTGAGAAAATTTGCGATATGTGTTTTTCACATACTTGATAATTTTAACCAAACGCTATGAAATTTTACCGTAATTTTCACTATGTGCATACGGCACGGTCTATTTCTGGCAATGCGGCAAAAAAATTCAACATTTTTGGTGGTGTTAGTGAGAAAATTTGCGTTATTTTTTTTCACATGCTTTATTTTTTTCTTAACTGTATCCTTCGTAGCTGTAGGTTCGACCTAAAAAGAATTTAAAAATAATTGACAAATGCAATGGATAAAGAATACATGTACTGTAAAAAAATATAGGATATTTAATAAGCGAGTAATAAAATATTATTCTATCATTTTATTTATCATTTTTTCGTAGGCGACGTTCTTTTTATTTCGGTCGGAATAATCCTTCGATTTAATTTTCCACAGTGCAGGTAGAGATTTGTAAAGAATTATTAATTCTGACGTAAAATCGCGATTTTACGAACGCAAATCTACCATTTTTGAGTGAACCTCACCAAACGACGACTAGCCTCGACTGCGGCGTGAACACTAGTGATGGGTCCGCTCTGTACTCACTACTACAATGTAGTACTACACTACATTGAAGTGCACACTTCGCACATTTTGATGTGTAGTGCACACTACAAACTACAAACACCAAAGTTATTGAAAGTATAAACTTCAAATAGTACACTTCATTTCAAAGCAAACACTATAAAGTACATACACTTCAAAGTTATCGAAAGTATGAGAAACACATTTTAAATAGTGTATTTTTTACGTGAAATTTTTGGAAAGTTGATGTAGATATATGAAGAAATTTTTGGAATCTGTAACAACCCCCCCCCCATGGTTTGAAAATTTTTTGGAATCGAACGAAGAAATCTGTCTGGCGACCCTTTTTTTTTTTTTTTTTAGGTCGCCAAATATTTGGGAAAAAAATACTTCATTTCATTGCTTCACTTCATTTAAAAATTTACTTCAGTATTACTTCATTTCTTTACTTCACTTCATTAATACTACAATTACTTCATTACATTACTTCACTTCATTAATACTACAATTACTTCATTTCATTACTTCACTTCATTAGTACTACAATTGCTTCACTTCAAGTAGTTTTTACTACAATTGTAGTGTACACTTTGTAGTCTTCAAACTGGTTGTAGTCTTCATTTTGAAATGAAGTTTTTCCCTTCGCTAGTGAACACTGAACACTGAACGCCCAACCACACGCACAGACAAGCACGCGCAGGCCGGGTTTGCGTAGACAAAATTTCAAGCAAGTCGAAAAGTGCGCATGCCGCGCTGTGGGGTTGGCGCATGATACAGTTTTACCAACCACACGCACAGTGTTCAGTGTACAAACCGGCATGCGCATGCAAAAGTGTAGTAATACTTGAGCGTATGGTAGGCTCATAACTCGTGGTGTCTGCATGCTTGCTTGCCGGCTTGGCGTCGAAAAAACTTTGGATCGATTTTTGACCCTTTTCCCGTGATCCAATCGAGCTGAAACTTTGCAAGCAGACTCGTGGCGACAATCAAGAAGATCTATCAAATTTTCGTTAAAAAAATAATAATTATAGTTAAATTTTGAATTTTTCAAATTTTTAATAGTTTTTTCAAATTGGAATCATTACAAAAGTTTGATTTCTAGCAACGGCGGCCCGATAACGTCGCGGAATATTTTCTAAATTTGAATTACTCCGTCGGTATACATATAATAGGTACTTCACTACACAAAGCATGAAGTGTCTTATCAAAGCTCAAAACATCTGACATTTTAGAAATATATTAAATTACTGTAAGTTTAGTGTTATGTTACATGTTTTAATTCGTCTTTAATTATTGTTATATTTTACAAAGAAAGGGAGTATAATAAAAACTTGGTTTTTATGGGTAACTTTTTTTACTAAGATTCGTAAAGCAAAGTAAATCGATTTGTCCAACCTGATATCGAACGCGTCACTGGCGACATATTCTTGACAATCAAACCCCGACACGCGAATGTAGGCCACGTCACACGATACACGTATACGGGATATCTCGGCATTTTTACAAATATTTCCTTTTCATTGCATGCCCTGTATTAGGAAGCTTGTCAAACTATCGCGTACCAACCGTACCAAAAAATAAATTGAAAAATCGAAAGAGTAGGTACCTGCAATGTTGTGTGTAAACTCTCACGGCTGTATGTAAACATTGCGAGCTGCGATCGTCTGTTACGAGTAGTGTAGAGGGAGTAAAGAAATTCTGTTACATTTATTTTTGGCATTTCAACATTTTTTATTTAAACTTTTCAAAGCAAGAAAACAATGGATATGAACCTGATTTGATTGATAGAATTCTTTCCAAAAAACTCCGTCAAATTTCGTCTAATAAATTTATTTATAACGCTCTTCCAACTATCAAAAGTAATATTCTAACACCCCAATGGCGTAGAATTCTTTTTATAAATAATTTTTCAATATTAAGTACGACTAAACTCCCTAAATAGATAAAGCCAGCATTTTATACCAGTAACAATTTAGGCAAATTATTAAGTAACTGTAAAGACAAAGAAAATATATTAAACCATTCTGGTATTTATAAACTTAGCTGTAATGATTGCCCAGCTTTCTATATCTATATATAAAACATCGAGAAACGTAAATATTAGAATAAAAGAACACATTAAATGCTTAACAAATGTAGGTTTTTCTGAATTTGCCAAACATCTAATTAATTTTAATCACACATTTGATAATAATACAAGGCCAAAAATTTTACACAAAAACGGACTAGGTTTGCGACTTAAAAATCTAGAAGCATTAGAAATGAATAATGCTATCAATAATAATAGTCAAATAATAAATAAACAAATAAATTTATCTAGTAGTCCGATTTTAAAGCTGTTCCCTCTAACTTCTTCTTTTTTTTTCCTCCTTTATAAAATTCTGTACCTAGATTAGTCTATATTACAATTGTCCTGAAGAAGGTTGAGTCCAACCGAAACTAGTTGACAAATATATAGCAATAAAGTGATTTAAAACATAGTATTTAATTTATTCTTAAAATTCTTATTTTTTATTTATTTAAAATCAAGTTTCAATTTGTTGTCAGGACTATTGAACATCAGCCGAAACCTGTCAAAAATGACGGAACAATCCCAATGTGGCAGATGTTTGATGTTATGTTTGTATCGCGAAATGTATGCTATGATTGTAAGGTGCGTGCGTATTAGTGGAATGACCTTGTCTATCTATTGAAATACGAAATCTATATACCTACCAAGTGTATATGAATCAATAGCGGTGAGAATGTATGTGACAAGCTAAAGCGGAAGAGATACAGGTGAATGAAAAAGTACTTACAATTTACACTGTCATTTTATTGAAGAATCAGATTTACAACAGAATGTTCTTAGGTTTTCACGGCCACTCAGGATGTCCATCATCAGCCCTGATGATGGACCCTCCAATGGGATCCGAAACGTCGGCCCGAAATGTCGCAACAACATGGCATAATATCCCAAAAAACACACACCTGCAGATTTACAACAATATAGGACTAGAAAAGTTTCGCGCGACGCACAGTACAAGGATTGGCGAGAGAGTGGTCGTGGTACCGGCGAGCTGCCTGGGCGGTACCTCGCCGGTCGAATCGGGCTTCTCATTGGTGGATCGCCTCGAGCATCACTGGTCCATTGGCAGGCTCGAGGACTAAAGCACAGTATAGTAATACTTTAGTATACTGTGACTAAAGTCTGGGTATGCCTAGATGCTCTACACCAACATACATTTTGTCGTTAACTCCAACGGTTTTTACATTGCACGCCGAGATATCTCTCAGATAGCAGGATTTTTTCCGACTTACTTGACACTTGTCGTTATAATTTAGGCAATTTACTCAATATGTTTATAAATTATAGCTTATGTGTCATTCTGTTGTATAAGCTATAATATTGTATGTTCCTTATAATTACCTAAGCCAGCGTCAGAATAGATTGTTTCACATTCCAATATACAGGACCAACCTGCCAATAGTTATAGTTGGAAGAGCTACTGTTATGCTGAACAATATTACTCTGGACATTGATCTGAGAGGGTTTTCCGTAGCAGGATTCTCCTACACATTTGATATTAATGAATTTATATATACGTTTGATATTTTGTTGTTTGTATATTTTCTCACTTGTTAATAATACTTACGAATTAAATATATGTTTGTAATGCAATATTATCATCATCATTCTTGGCACTACAATCCTTGGTGGGTCTTGGCCTCCTCAATAATTTTCCTGCACTCATCTCGGTCTAGTGCCAGCTCTCTCCAGTTTCGTTTCGGCCTTCCTAAGCTCCTTCGTCCTATTGGCCTTGAGTTAAATATTATACTAAAAATTAATAAATTGAATTGAATTGAATTGAAAATACTCTAAAGTTTCATCAAAATCTATTCAGTAGTTTTTGCGCGAAAGAGTAACAACATCCGTACAACCTCGCAAACTTTCACATTAATAAAACATATTAGTAGGATTATTATTTGTGGTAGCTTTTTCGTCACATATTTTTCTGAGGCTACGCTTGTCCGAAATTATTCTGAGGGGGCGCGAGCTAGTAAAATATTAACAAAATCAGTAAAATGTTATTTGCATCCAGTTGTACTAAAACTCCCTCAACGCGAGCACACGCCCGCCGCACAGCCTTAACCCACCCTCGGCCCACTGGCCCCGGAGCCTTCGGATCGCGTGCATTAACGGCACCGACCTTGGGACCTTGAGGGGTCATTCAATTATAAACGATACACTACACTTGTTACGGGCTGAGGCTCGGGGGAGGCTCCGAGGGTTGACGAGGGCTGTTAGCGGGCAGGAAGCACATTCTGAACTCGGCGTAAGGGAAAAATGGCAATTCTTTTATGTAACAATCGAATAATGTTCGGGAATTTTCGAAATTTAATTTCAAAGTCGAGTAATCCAGAGAAACGGATATAATTGGATTTCGACGATAAAGGCCACCGAATACTTTTTCCTTTGGAATCAAATACTGAAAGTCTGTTGATCGTTAAATGAATTACTTAAAATTTAAAATATAATATTTTTATCAATAAAATGAATTTTGAAGAAAGTGTGTAGAAAACTTTCGACATAGACAGTTTTACTTAAATTTTAATTTTAATTAATGAGTACTGGAAATCAATAAGTGCCAGTATACTATTTCTGGCTATTGAAGAAGAATTGAAAAAATTAACCATACTCCAAAATAAAGCATTAAAAATTACACTAAAAATTAATCGATACACAAGAAATGATTCTAAAAATCTTACAGATAATGACATTTAGACAAATAATTCAATTTAATATATGTATTTCTATTTATATATAAAATTATTAATGGACACAACAATATCTTTGAATTATTAAGAAACAAAAAAACAACATGAACATGACCATTGTACAAGAAGAAAAGATGAAATAAGATAACCATTCCGAAAAAAAAAGGATCGAAAACTTCCATATGTACAGTGGGATAAAATCATATATGAAACTACAATGAATACAAAACTATTAGAGATGAAAACAATATAACGACTATTAAGATAAAATTTAAAAAATACGTGATACTTACTCCTGATTAAAAATTTAATATACTTATATGTTATGCTGTATACATTAGGAAATAAAAAAAATATTGTATTAACTATTTTAAGAATAAAAAAAATACGATAAGCTTACAGATTAGTACTGTATGCCTTCGCCAATATATTAAATATTGCACTGAGGTCCTGTGTTAATTTCCTAATTGTATAATGCATATCGCATAAGTATTAAGTGCCACGTCATTTTATTTATAAAAAAACAAACCCATAAAAACCAAGTTTTTATTTTACTCCCTTTCTTTGTAAATTAAGTTTACCATCATGTAATAATTGATTGACTGCAAATGAAACATGTCTAGACAAATATCTATGTCAAAAATCTCTAAAAATATCTCTATTATTTGATTTCTTCCCAAAAAACCGAAGTGGGCTGTCATCTGTGAATCAATTTTCATATATTTTCGAAATTCGTAGTGAAGTACTATTATACCTACCGACGGAGTAATTCAAATTTTAAATATTCCGTGACGTTATCGGGCCGCCGGCGCCGTTGGAAGTAATCAAACTTTTGTAATGATTCCAATTTGAAAAAAACATTAAAATTTCTAAAAATCCAAAATTATACTATAATTATTATTATTTTTTAACGAAAATTTGATAGATCTTCGCCACGAGTCTACTTGCAAAGTTTCAGCTCGATTAGATCACGAGAAAAGGGTTAAAAATCGATCCAAAGTTTTTTCGTCAAGAAAACAAGCAAGCAGACGCCACGAGTTAAAAGAAAGGAAGTAATAAGGCACTAAACGACATGAATATTTTGTAGTTTTTAGTATCACGTGAGGTATCAGCGTGTAGTAGTGTTGAAAATATTAATGTAATTATGTGTAAAATAGCACAGAAAGAGCGAAAAAGACTATATTCGCTTTTTTCCTTGTATCTTAAAATGAATATTGTGGCATCCATCTCCAGTATTCGAACGTGTAATTTAGAGTTATGTCACAGAAATTATAGTTATGCAGGGCATTTTTAAGAGTTTTGAGTGCACGTCCATTTACCTTACCTGCCTCAGTCTAATCTAACTTTGAAGTTAGTTTCAAATTGCGCATATTTATTTAATTGTGCGTTTAAACATTGCCGTATTATTTGACTGGAACTAATTGCCTACATACGCCTTGAAAATTTCATGATAAAATATTATAAATAGCTTTCATAATTTACGTTACACATCCATCGTATTTACGGATGGTGAAAAGCGCTACGTTTAATAAAATATGTTTCCCTTCCAATATTATATGCTTATAAATTCAGTTTGTCTGAAACCGCTCTTGTATAATTAACTCGTAATAAAATTTACTTTGCATAAATCATAACAGAAATTTAAATGGAAAGTTGTGTTTAGAATACTTACTTATTTAAATAGTCTTTCCAAAATTATATGTTTTAATCTCTGGTTAATTTAAAAAATATATATATAGACGAGCATGTATAAACGATTTGGAATTTTTTTTAAATACATTCTTCCAAGAAAGCATTTCTTCTTCTTCAGCTTTTCTCGGACAGACAGTCGGTCAGACAACGAAAATATTATGTTGATTACCCTCCAATGATACTTTAGCTAAAAATGATTTACGTTTTCAAGTGCACTGTCATTCGTAGTGAGCTTCGTGGCTTTCCTTCAAAGAAAATTGAAATTTTCCCGTCAGGTAGAAAAATCAATTTATATATGTAGATTCACCAAATGAAAACAAACTGATGGTAATGTTAATTTTACAGTTTAAATAGATACATAGTGACATGAACGGCCCAAGTTAAAAATGATAATAACGCCTCTTCCAACTGGCTCCACTGCTTTTATACTATTTTTCAAACAAATGAGACTAAGGGTCAATGAACCACGAGGGCTAGGATTTAGGAAATCCACTTGAAAGAGTTCGTTGACTTTGGTGTGGGATACGCGTTCAATGCGGGTCCCAGGTAAACATATTTTGTTTTATTTAAAGATTCAGAATATTTTGAGTATGTCCAAATTTATCAAGAACATAATGCTAGATTTTATCCCCAGGAGGACATCATTAATCAAGATATATAAATATGTATTATAGATGTACCATAGAACCGAAGCTACGTTGTTTTTTATATGGGAAAGTAGGTATGGAAGTCTTTTTGTTGCATTGTGTAAAGTGATAACTTAAGCCAGCCGTACGATAGGTCGTTAGCCTTACGAACACCCAAAAAGAATTCCATAACTACTTTCCCATATAAAAAACTAACCCATAAAAAGTTTTTATTATACTCCCTTTCTCATTTGTATTGTTCCAACCCATGGCTCGAGTCAGAATAGTTGAAATAGGTTTCGCGCCTTCTCCACGCGTCGGGCTCCTTTCTAATTTGTATGGTTTCGAATTTGAAAAATATTTCGAAATAATATCCAAAGTTACACTATAATTAAATTTTTTAAACGAAAATTTGTTGGATCATTTTTATCAATGCCGCGAGTCTGCCTGCAAAGTTTCAGCTCGATTGGATCACGGAAAAAGGATTAAAACTCGATCCATTTTTTTTGGCGGACAAGCAGATGCTACGAGTTAAAAGAAAGGGAGTAAAAAATATAACTTTGTCTCCATGTTTTTGACATTCAAACATATTTGTAACATTACGGTGCGCACGCATTTCGTTGCATCCTAAATTTTATTCTCAACGCGCTGATACAATTCAGAACTTCAAAATATACAGGGTTATTTGGAAAACATTAATAACCTCGCAGGATAATATTCGTGCTTTGATTATGAGTCGAAAACTTTCAAGCAACCTTGCCTTAATATTAATAGTTATGGAGATATGCGACATCAAAGTTTGCAATTTTTTTCAATATTTCTGACTTATTTTTTGTTAAACGTTGAACTATCATTTCATTAACTTGTATCGAATATAGAAAATTCATTCCCTTTAATACAAGTCAAATAAAATAATAAAAAACTTCTAATTCCAATTGGAAAGCATCCGAATGTGAATTTTTGCAGGGTTTTTATTATTTTATTTTTCTTGTATTGAAACGAATGAATTTTTCGTAATCGACATAAGTTACTGTAATGATAGTCGCATATCTTCATAACTAATTATGTAAGGTCATATTTACTTGAACATTTTCGACTCATAATCAAGGGAGGAATATAGTCCTGCGAGGTTATTAATGTTTTCCGAATAACTCTGTATACTGGCAACAGATATGTTAGTGTACTTTACATTGCTACGAGGTAGTGTTTACGTGTCACATTTTACATTTGATAGCTTGCAGTGAGATAGTAAAAGTTAATAGATGTGGTCCAATATGACATTGGTCATTTCACTGCCATTTTTAATGTGTTTCGTTCACAAGATAAATCCTGTTAAACTCCGACGCGTTGCCCGTGACGTCAATGGTAATGTTTGTAAAAACTAGCGGTGCCAACTTTATTCTCAACGAAAGCAATATAAGCGGATCGTTAGTTCTGGCGCGGGGGTTGTGCGGAACAAAAACTTGTCTAAATATAGGAATAAATTTACCCATAAAAACATAGTTTTCATTATAAATACTTTTTAAAATAACAATTATTATCCCAATCATAATAATTTCGTTTTCTGTTCGTTCATCCATCCATCGTAACTTCGTGTAACGTATGTACCTTGTTTATAGTAATTTCTTTCTTTTTTGTTTTGTTTTTTTGTTTTTATATAAATAAATAAATACTTATTCCTTAAGAACCGACACCCTAAAGAACTGCCATTACTCTCTTTCATTTAACTCGTAGCGTCGGCTTGCTAGCTTGTCTGACGAAAAAACTTTGGATCGATTTTTAACACCTTTTCTGTGATCAAATCGAGCTGAAACTTCGCAGGCAGACTCGTGGCGATTATAAAAATGATCTAACAAATTTTTCCTTAAAAAAAATGAATAATTATAGTATATTTTTGGATTTTTCTAATTTTTTTATTACTCCCTTTCGTAGCATCGCCCGACTCATCGATATCAAGTCGATGTGCAAAATTTCAGCTCGATTGGATGACGGAAGTGTGTTTATTTTCACTTCCAAGATTTTTCCACAAGAAATCAAGATCGGCGATGAAGTTAATATAAAGGATTTAAAAATGATTTAAACTGAGTTTTTATTTATATAAAAAAACAAATCTTTTTTAATAATCCTTCACTCGTGCGTTTATCTTACCGATACAAAAAAAAAAACATTTCAAACTGACAGTGGAAGAATACGTGAACAGATTTCAAACACAGATACAGGACATGACAAATAACGAATACCGGACTAGTGATGGTATTTTAACCGGTAACACACTAACCGTTATTTGAGATTTGTATTTGATTGCGTCGATGATTGGCAACTGATTTTTTGCAATTCGACGGGCAATCATCGATACAAGCAGACAAAAGACCCAAAGAACTGTACCGAAAATAACCGATTAAAATAATCGGACAAATTATTTAGCAAACTATCAGGCAGAGTAAAAAATTAACGGGGCAGATAAATACTGAAAAATTATTAATGAAAAATAACGATGAACTGTGAAATGCGGTAATTACTTAAATTTACTGTTTAGTATTGTAACGTATTTTTGTAATGTAATGCATTTTTACACAAAAACTGCGTAAAAGGTATGCAGTTTTGCAATGCCTGTTAAATAATAAATTAATAATAAAAAATTTAAAAAAATTTCATTTGAGAAAACTAACTTTATAGGGATATCTCATAGTTAGAGACACAAACTTTACAAGTGGATTCCTGCCTTAATAATAAGTGAAGCAACTGTGACCTCATATCAATAGTTATAGAGATATGCATTATCTATCTATGAGAAACCCTGCATAAACCACACTGATGTTTTATACGTCTACCGGCTTGGTTTTTTTGCAAAATAGTGTGATTTCAAGAAAAGTGTATTATTTCAATTCGTACAAAATATAAATTCACACATTTAATTATAATTAATCACTAAGTAATAAATAGATAATTAATTTTGAGTGTTTTCATTTGATCCCCGTAGTTACGACCCACACTATATCAAAAGTACGAAATCTGCATTATGTGAAGACTTTACTTTTAATACTAATTACCTCGCAGGACTATATTCCTGTCATGATTATGAGCTGAAAATGTTGAAGCTAAAATGACCTAATATCAATAGTTAAAGAGATATGCGACATCAAAGTTTGCATTTTTTTTCAATATTTCCGACTTATTTTTTGTAAAACGTTGGAGTATCATTACAGTAACTTGTATCGAACATGAAAAATTTATTGTATTTAATACAAGTCAAATAAAAAAATAAAAACCCCTCGAATTCCTATTGGAATTTTTTCAGGGATTTAATCATTTTATTTAACTTTTATTGAAACGAATGAATTTTTCGTAATTAATATTAGTTACTTTAATGATAGTCCGTTTTACCAAAAATAAGTCAGAAATATTGAATAAAAAATACAAATTTTGATGTCGCATATCTTCATAACTATTGATATTATGAATTAGGTCATGATAGCTTGAACACTTTCGACTCCTAATCAAGGCAGGAATATAGTCCTGCGAGGTTATTAATGTTTTCCAAATAACCCTGTATATGGAATTCTTGAATATTAAATATGTTTATCTCGCAGTCATGGTTCTTACAGCATACAACGTCAAAACCGCATCTCGAAGGTGTCGAGCACGTTTTTTTATTTCCTTCTCAAGTTCATAGTTGCATAGAGCTATCGAGAGAACCAGAGCTTTATTACCCGTAGAAAGAAAATAGAAGAAAAAAATCTATGCTTCAAAATATTTTATCTGATAATTTTCCCAGTTCCTAACGACTCCTCGTTCCTGTCAATGGTTTTGGTAATCTATGGATGGCAACATTTGGTTTTCTTGATGGCGCGGTACTAATATTTTACGGTGGATTCTGGCGAAAACATTTGAAAACGGGCAAAGAAAGGGAAAGAATAAGAAAAATGACCGCTTGATGTAAACAACTCTAGACGCAAACAAAATAAATTACCTTATTTTTGCCAAAAATGCTGATGAAGAAGGGTACCCAAATCTTAAACCGACATTACAATATCAGTGGAGTACATGGTAAATACTAAATAATGATAAATAGTAAATATAAATAAATAACATTATCGCTGGTCGTGGCCGCGGAAGGATGATAAGGAATGAAAACACTGGAAATTAATTAGCGATTTATTAATTAATCATTAAATCAACAATGTCACATTACAAGAAAAACTTAACGGTTTTCATTCAACCACAATTTCGTAATATATCACTCGTATATGAACACTTTATTATTGCTGACTAACAATCTATTTATCACTTACAGAACATTTCGTTCAAACTATCAGATATTATTTGTTTCGCCACTAAGGTGACACTCGACAGATTATTTCGGTCTTTATCTGTCGCTCCATAATTCACGACTGGGCACACCTGGCAGTCGGCGTGGTCTCGCGCGCACTTCGCATTAAACGTTTGGGGGTTTTTGGTTGAGGATGGTGTAGATGTGTCTGAAAAAGCTGCTTTTTAGGGTCATCACCCGTCCTGGGAGGGGAAATCTCCAAAATCGTGCGAGGCTTGATGATTTTATTCGCTCGATAAAATACTTACAAGTTATACATAAGTACTATTATAAAGACAATGATATTGGTATATATATATCGGTGGACTAGAGCCTCCGGTCTACGCCGGCGGTTGCTTAGAGACTGACATGCCCGTATAGGGCGTTGGCTAGTTTTTATAAGTTTTGCGAACAAAGAACTCTCCTGAAGTCTAGCTGTGTGTGTGTGGATTGCTGACTGTGCAGAGACCTGTATAGACGGCGGCCCGTGTAGACCCTGCTGTGCCTCGTTTTGCTTACGCGGCATTCTTGCCACGTCTGTGTATGTATGTGTGGCCTAGATCGGTGGTTTATGTACTGTGGTAGGAAATGCCACAAACGATTTGTCAAATCACGACTCTTTAAAATGACCGCGACGCGGCTTTTTATAGCAAAAATGTTGACTTTCCGAACATTTCAGACGTTTGTAATTTGTCCCCATCGCTTCCTGTCTGTTTTAGAAGTTCTTCAAATGTTGTAGCTAATTCCAGAGTGCGGTAGTGTGTTCCAGAATGAAAGTGGAAGGTCCCAAATCCCTTTTTATTTATCACCAAAGTCACTGAACACGAACCTAACTGGAGTAGGTACTGTTCTTTATTTCACATTAATTTCCGCACTCGCCACTCGAGACTATTTCAAAAATACGTAGGTAGGTACTTTTCTGTTTCGCTACACTTTTTTCTTTATGAGCAATCGCACGAGTTGGCTCACTTCTACGACATCGCTGAACCGTCACAATAAATTGCACGCATTTTTATACTCTCCACTTTGTGGGCGTACGAGAAGTTTCCGATTTATTCCCGCAACACTTTTTTATTGCAGACACTACCAGACCTTTCTAATTACAAATAATGAAATAAAACAATCAACTTTGTTTTTTTCCACTTATATTTGAGAACTTGTTTCACTACATGTTTCGGAAACGTCCGTTTCCTTCATCAGGTGAATTAAGACTGAGGTATGTAGGAATGGTTGGTTGTCTGGTGTGTGGGTTGTGGATTCGGTAGAAGTGGAGGGGGTATCTAAGTGGTGGGAGATCGGGAACATTATAAGAAGGGGTGATGTGAAGGGTTGAATTTGATTATTGATTATGTTATTTGTTGTGTTTATGTTTTTATGAATTTCAAGTGTTTCTAAATTATTTTATTTAAGGCCGTATGTCTGTTTATGTAGGATGTGTATTTTTGTATTGCTGAAAGTGTGGTTATTTTCTATAATATGATTGGCGTATTCTGAAAAATTTGATTGTTTTATTTCATTATTTGTTCATAATGGATTTCCACAAAGTTAACGCCGATACATTCAATCACTTGTCTTTCTAATTACTACTGTAAAACGTACAGAGTGCTAGAAAATCCTTGATTACGTATAATGCCGTTTTCTATAGTCTTGCAATAATATAAATCACATCTTTATAATAATACCTCCATGTTGTGATGGCCTTTCATCATAATTATTAGTTATTTTTGGTATGAGAAGTCGTTCGTATATTATTCGTATTGCCTTCATTATTAATTATATAATATATGTAACACTAAATTTCAATAAAATGTGATTTGTAATGTATTTTGCTACAGTGATTGGACCTCTTCTTGAAGCGTAAAAAATAGAATAAACACGTCTGACCACTGCACACTGTCTCTGACGCAAAATGCTTTAAATTTTATTCAGCCATCAGCTATTCTACTAATGTTTCCACTCGGCTTTCTTCAGGGAGGAGGAGAACCCAGGGGGCGATTCTAGGGCTGGTCGGTTAGTCGCTGTTTAGTATCGAAATAGGGGTTGGTAATGGAAATGTAATGTTCATTGGCTTTATCTGATTAACCACTTTCTCCAACCATTTTTTTCATCCCTTCTACACTGAAAATGAACAGTAGATACGCCAGAGAGCGTAATAGGCATTAAAAAACATAGTTAAGGACATAAAAACCTTTTTTTACTTTGTAGTTAAGAAAATTCACAGTACAGATAATATTCAAAACAGTAACATTTTTAATTAGGATAAATTATAGAAGTATCACAGAGATGAAACTATTCATATGAGAAACGTGTATGGAAGTCTTTTTATACGATGGTCCAGGGCTTGCAACATGTACGAGCTGGCTTAAGTGATCACTCTACACAATAGCGAAGGGAAAAACTACATTTCAAAATGAAGACTACAACATACACACGTTCACCAGTTTGAAGACTACAAAGTGTACACTACAATTGTAGTAAAAACTACTTGAAGTGAAGTAATTGTAGTACTACGAAATGAAGTGAAGTAAATGAAGCGAAGTAATTGTAGTACTAAGGTCGCCAGCCAGATTTCAGAAAAAAAAATTTCAAACCATGGGGGGGGGGATGTTACAGTTTCCAGAGATTTCTTCGTTTAACTACATCAACCTCCCATAAATTTCTTCATGGGTCCCAAAATTTTTCAAACCATGGGAGGGGGGGTTTGTTACAGTTTCCAGAGATTTCTTCGTTTAGCTACATCAACTTCCCAAAAATTTCACGTAAAAAATGCACTATTTAAAGTATGTTTCTCATACTATCGATAACTTTGAAGTGTATATACTTATGTGTTCGCTTTGAAATGAAGTGTACTATCTATTTGAAGTTTATACTTTCAATAACTTTGGTGTTTGTAGTTTGTAGTGTGCACTACACTTCAAAACGTGCGAAGCATGCACTTCAATGTAGTGTAGTACTACATTGTAGTAGTGAGTACAGAGCGGACCCATTATGGACACATACACAATGCAATTCTATCATAAGAACATCCATAAATTTTCAAATTTTTGAAAGTTGTATATCGCTCATGATAAAGGCCGGCGCCACACTAGGCGTTTCTTTCGTCGCGTCTTTGACGCCTCGGAACGCCGTTACATTAATTTCTTTCCATACAATATACGCTTATCGAACACACTGCGCGGATCATCGGTCGTTCCGCTGGCGGAACGCTCGCTTCGGCGTCTATTCGGTCCCCCGCCCGCGGAACTTACGTCTGCGTAAAATCGGTGACGTTTTTAAATGCAAAGCACCACATTTGACGGATTGTCCGCACGTGTTTTCCATTCCAAATAATAATAATTTGGAATTTCTGATATCATTCCGCTTTAAAAATTAATATGATTGCAAAATTGTTATTAAATAAAATAAAAGTTATTTACGTAATATTTGCAGTTTACAAAATAATCAACAATCATTATTGCCGTCGAATGTATCGTATATGTACGATGATAAAAATGTTTGCACTGTTAGGATTATTTTTTGTTTGTAACCTTGGTTACAAAAGACCTATTTGTAACCAAGGTTAGAAACTACTATGTATTAAACTATGATTTCCCCCAACTTAGACATATTCACATTTTTATTATATACAACATAAATATTATACAGATTTTATCTTATGGTGCGTGGTCACCGTATCTTTAAGCAAAAAATATAAAACAAATAAACGACCACCACCGAAACAAATACCACTACATCATTTTGTGTCACAGCGAGTAACACTCACACTAATGTAAGTGGCTTTCATAAAATGAATGGACCATACCCAGGCTTAAGATAATCACCAAAAAACTTTGCGTCAAGAATGTCAAGTTTTAAAATAAAGTTAATTCTACTACGTAAGTTGTTCAAGGCAACGGAAATAATAAATTTGCAATATTATTATTCACTTATAAAATCACCATAAAAAATATACAAATAATACACCATCCACCTCTGTTTAATATTTAATCATAAAAATGAAAAAGTACCTTGTGTTTCTTTGTGTAGAAAATGAATACATAAAAACGTACAAAAACCTTGAACATTATTTTCACTGGTAGAAAAAGATTGAATCCAATTTGTGCGAAACGCTTTCGGGGCATGAAACAAAAAGAAATTTCAATTGGGTGCAATTTCGTCTATCAAAATTCGTGAGGTTAATGTGAAAAGTAAAACCGTTTGTGGGCTGTTCGTGAATTGGAATATAGTCTTACTCTGCAGAAGAGCGGTTGAGTGTTTCGGTTTTATCGCATTTAAATATTTAATCTTCAACGTTTAAATAAGATTTGAGTATTTTCATTTTAAATATGGATCGTGAATTTTCTAAATTCCATACTCTAGGTATATTTATAATGCTTGCGGCCCGTATTAGGTTGCCTGAGCCTTTGTTTTACGTATCTACGCTCTGAGATGTAAGTGGATAGTCAGAAAGAGAGGGGTGGTGTATAGTGTATATGTTTTGCACAGGGTCCTAAAGAGTATTTATTAAAAATTTGGATAGGATCGGTCAATTTTTGGTCAACGATAGCGTTGAATAGAGAATAGACAGGACTTACATGCATTCAGTTATATAAATATATCGATGACTTGATTACACAAAACTATTTGCAAATTGTCAAGTTTTCAAAATATAGGAGTAACAAGTAATTTTCAAGATTAAGGGCTGCTATTATTATTACTATTTTAAATGTAGTTTAAAATGAAACACAATGATGTTTCGAATGATGCGTCGGTGTCGTTAATTTAATTTTTTAATTAAGATAAATTATAGAAGTCTCACAGAGATGAAGCTACTTATATGGGAAACATGTAAGTAAGTCTTTATGATGTGGCCCAGGGCTTATATACTATGTATACTTATGGCTTATTTACTATATATAAGTCATGGAAAGGATTATATATGTCTCTAGCATAGTCCTTACAAACATTTAAAAGAATATTGATTTAGAACATTTTATATACGTATATATATATTTAAAAAAATTGATGTGTGGATGTTCTTACGGCGGAATTGGTGAATGTTGCATTGCGTAAAGTGATCACTTAAGCCAGATGATACAGGTCGTAAACCCTGGACCACCCGATTAAGACTTCCATACATGTTTCTATATGAGACGTCTATAATTTATCTTAATATAATAATTGTCACTCTGTGGACAAAATCCAGTAATTGTGTTCTCAGAACATAAATACCTACATATAATTTTTTTTTTTTTCGCCGACGTTCTGTAATTTTTTTGACTCCTCTGCGATAAAATCCTTCAAAATAATTCGTCATTCGAACGGAGGGAGGTGTCGAGAGTGTTCACTTTTGTCTACTTGGCATTCCATTTTGAGGGCTGTAATGAAATGAAGTAATAAATGTGACGTAAGGCAAAACACATATATTGTAGAGCAGAAAATTTTCTTTCGAATGAGATATTACAAAATTGTTTTTCTTCGGCACGCATTTTAAAATTTAAAAGAAAAAAAAACGGACATTACTTATAACATCTAATACTTAACTAAAAAACAAAATAATCGAGAAAACAAAGATAGACCTTGTATTATTGAGTCATCGATATAAATAGATTCCATAAATTGTGTGATAATTTAAATTGATAGCAAAAAAATTATAATGTAAAATAAACAATATTTAGACCCTTTGAATATATCTCGAGACGGTTTATCCCCAAAATAGGTTTAATAATTTTCTGGAGTGGTATTTATCTCAAATAGAAAATTTAATTTACTGAAATTAAATTCAGGTCCCGCCTTTCTTCCAGAAAGATCAAATGTTCATTTCGCAAGATTCTGGTCAAGTCTGCGCTCATCTGTGTAGGTACTTCTGAAACTAGGACTCTGATAAAATAAGATGAAAGCGTCTTTAGTATATTTGAATGAAAGGTTTTAAGTAGAATATTTAGTCCAATTAACGCCAATAATACCTGACGGAGATGTTATAATATTCAAACATATATTAAAAGGTGTACTGAAAGATTACTAGTATTTGTCGAATTGGACTTAAATAATTGACTTGTATGTATGTATATTTTATTCTTATATTATGACTATCAAAGCTTGTGCTATATCTTCTCTCTCTGCATTATTACTTTTTTTTTTGTTTTTAAATTTCTATATTATTATATTTTTCTTATGCTTCTTGCTTTTTACTATATATTATATTTATCTTTATTTGTTTGTATCTGTATTCTAAGTATTTTCTTCTCACTTTGTCATTACTATGTTTACATGTATTATGTTTTTTTTTTCTCTTCTCTAAACTATATACCTATTATGTTAATGTACACTATACCTATCTATTGTAAAAGCCCTATAGGGCGTTAATTAATAATAAATAAATAAATATACGATGGTACTAATCTATCAGAGTTGGTAAGAAGGCTGGTTAGGTCGTAGAACATGTACGTACTTCAAGGAGCCTGATTTTTGCAACACTATAATAACATTCATTCATCTTCATCTCCTTGACCTAGTAGGTTCGGGGACTCAAAGATTCGACAAGGTGTTTCCATATTCCCATGTCTTGCGCTGCTTCTATGAGTCAACCAGTCTAGACCCATTATGTTTTCATACACATTTTTCTGTTGCTTCTCCCAGCTTAATCTGGGGCGACCCACCGGCCGTCTTCCTTCTGGGGTTGCCAGGAGAATTCTTCTTGGCATTCGTTCCTCTGGCATTCATAGCATGTCCAAGCTACCGTATTTGTGATTTTTCTATGTGTAGGAGTAAGGGCTCCATGGCGAATGTGTGCCTTATGTCGGCACTTCTCACTCTGTCCATCAGTGTGACTCCCGCTACCCCCCTTAGAAAACTCACCTCGGCAGCCTGGACTCTTGATCTCACTCTCTCCTTCAGGATACAAATGGCCATATATTAGGATGGGCCTGTACAAAGTGGCTATTTTTGAAAAAAATTCTTAAAAATACCTACTTTTAAAATATAAATTTTAAGAAAATTAACTGACATATTTTAAAATAATTTTTGTGAATAAACGATTATTGTTTAACATGAAATATTATTTAAAAAAGAGTTCTCACACGTCTATATAGTTGCAAAACCCCTTCAAAGAGGTGTAATTTTCTTCGATTCTAGGACATCGCTGGTATGGTAATTTATTTAATAATTTAATTATTTTCATTTTAGAATAATTTATTTATTTACAATACTAGCTGTAAAATACTAGCCGTCAAAAATGACGGTACTTTCACATGTCGGTTCCTAAGGAATAAGTATTTAATTATTTTATTGAAATTTTTTTTTTTGGGCTCCGCTTTACTAAGTACGGGATAATACAGGTCCTTCATTGTGCTTGTCTTGATTCAATCGAGAATAAAAAACTGTTTAATTGATAACATATAACACGTATAACACATAACACATATAACGCATATAACGCGAGAGGCAGTAAAATGGTAAATCGAAATACGCCAACTTTCAACACAACTTTTGGCCAAAGAAGCTATATCTATTTTGCAACAAAACTCTACAAAATTCTTCATCCAACCTTCAAAAATATTGAAAAGATTGAAGAGTTCAAAAAAAAAGATATAAGTATGGCTAAATCAAGTCGATGCAGATAAATTAAAAGGAGTATTAAAAACGACGTAGAAATTTAAAAAAACTAACCCATAAAAACCAAGTTTTTACAATACTCCCTTTCTCATTTTCGGATTTCGTGACTACCAGATGCGTCGGAGTATTTTCATACAACTTACTGCTTTGTATGAAAAACCATTAAAAATTTGAATAATCCAAAATTATACTATAATTATTAATTTTTTTTAACAAAATTATGATAGATCTTCATAATCGTCGCAACAAGTCTGCTTGCAATGTTTCAGCTCGATTGGATCACGTGAAAAGGGTTAAAAATCGATCGAATAAAACAAGCAAGCAATCAGACGCCACGAGTTAAAAGAAAGGGAGTAGAAATATAAAATAAATAGGTATAAACTAGTCCGCCTCAGCACAGGAAATCCTAGTAAGGCTAAGAACTCAATATCAACAATAATATTGTACAAATTTACTATTATATTAAATATTTTAAATTGTATCTGAAAAGAACCTAATAAAAAAATATAAAATAACTACCCCAAAACAGGTTTTACCTGGTGGAGCATTACAAGCCAAGTGTAAAAAAGTGTTGTCGTGATAATTTATAAATTAATTAATTAATGAAAATAAATATATGCGAACTACTCATTTCAGTAGCGCCACGTTGTCGTTCCGTTACATTTTTTTTTAAGTTGTGTAATTTTGTTGAGTGGTCTCTTAATTAAGACATTGTATCTCGTAAAAGTGCTAACGACGCCGCCTAACCCGGATAATGTCGGGGACCTCTCCCGTCGCTCCGCCCGGGACCCGGGACCCGGGACAACTGATGACCGACATTGTGTTCCATAAAAGAAAATGAATTACGAACCCGTTTCTGCGGTTTAATTTCGGTAAATACATCACTTTTATCTTCGCTTTTAGTACGCCGGATAGAGCAATCGTTCGTCATTCGTTGCGAAAGCGAGGCAAGTCGGATATAAGTCGAGGTCGAGGATAACTAATTTAAAATATACTAAATTCTAGATTTTATATATGTATCACTTCCAAAACCATGTTTCTTATAAATTTATGGGCTATGTTTCCTACAAAATCTTGAATTCAGTACATTATAAATTAGTAATCCTCGATGATTACATTATTTTATTTTTTTGGATATTGCTGCCTTTGCTTTTATACCCCACAAATATGGATTATTATAATACTGTTACGGGATTTGGCTGCAGGAGGCGAATAAAAGAACTGGAAATCAACAAGCGATTTATTAATTAATGATTAAAAAATTATTTAATGTACAAAATCTCCAATTAAACTTAACGCTATTCTTTAATCTACACTGTTTTGCAATACATCACTTCGTCTATGAATCTTATTATCGCTGGGTAACATTCGTTTATCGCTCGTAGAGTATTCAACTCTCGCACATGGAAGTCACTTTATTTCGCTAATCAGGTACTTCGCTCGATTATTTCGCTTCATTTATTGCTTCGATTATCTCACGACTGGTCACTTTGGCCACGCAGCTCGCGGCTGACTTTGTACCGAACGAACTGTCAAAAACATGACAACTAACTGGCACCGCGGCGTAGTTCCGTATTTATACATAAAAAACTGGATTATTGAACCTGCTAGATTATTCTAGTATTCAGGAGAAGATTCTAGTCGTTTGTCGACATTTGTTTTTCCAAAGGTTGTAGATAATTATAGACCGCTCTGGACCCTGCGACAGTGTAGTGACATGTTACAAGGGATTCGGACAGTGCGCTGTTTTGCTTGCCATTCCGTGACAATACTTAATGATAATTGTGACTACTTAAGCCAGCCATATGATGGGCGGTACGCCCTTTAAACATCCAAAGACTTCTATGCCTACTTTTTTGTATTAATAGCTTTGTCTGTGTGAGGTATCTATAATTTTCTTTATATACATTAATTTAAAAATCTCACTTTAATATTAGATACAAAAAGTCGTCTAATGGATAGTAGCGCTTTTCTTATAGTACACTCTCGCGAAGGGAAAAACTACATTTCAAAATGAAGTGTACAACACACACACGTTCACCAGTTTGAAGACTACAAAGTGTACACTACAATTGTAGTAAAAACTACTTGAAGTGAAGTAATTGTAGTACTACGAAATGAAGTGAAGTAAATGAAGTGAAGTAAGTGAAGTGAAGTAATTGAAGTGAAGTAATTGAAATGAAGTAATTGAAGTGAAGTAAATGAAGTGAAGTAATTGTAATAATAATGAAGTGCAGTAATGAAATGAATAGTGAAGTAAATTTTTAACTGAAGTGAAGTATTTTTTTCCCAAATAAAAATTTGGCGAGCTAAAAAAAAAAGGTCGCCAGCCAGATTTCTTCATTCGATTCCAAAAAATTTTCAATCCATGGGGGGGGGGGTTGTTACAGTTTCCCGAGATTTCTTCGTTTAGCTACATCAACTTCCCAAAAATTTCTTCATAGCTCCCAAAATTTTTCAATCCATGGGGGAGGGGGTTGTTACAGTTTCCAGAGATTTCTTCATTTAGCTTTCCAAAAATTTCACGTAAAAAATGCACTATTTAAAGTATGTTCCTCATACTTTCGATAACTTTGAAGTGTATGTACTTTGTAGTGTTCGCTTTGAAATGAAATGTACTATTTGAAGTTTATACTTTCAATAACTTTGGTGTTTGTAGTTTGTAGTGTGCACTACACATCAAAGTGTGCGAAGTGTGCACTTCAATGTAGTGTAGTACTACATTGTAGTAGTGAGTACAGAGCAGACCCATCACTAGTACACTCATTTGTGAAAAGTAATTTACCATTTTTGAATCTTTGAATTATATTTCTAATATTGCGAGAGAGTTTAACTTTAAAAGCGTATAATTGCGATTAATTCCTTTGAAAAAATAATACTTGAATTTATCAAGCCCTTTGAAAGTTAATCCTGTATTTCGAATATTCCGGGAATTAATTGCCGTCATTAGATACAAGTGATATTGTAAGTCGATATTCAATTATAATAATATTTTAATTAAATATACAATGGATTGAATTCACTCAAATAAAAAATAAAATAAAAATATTACACAATTTATATTTTTAATACTTAAAGTATTAACTGTGTGGTCAGGCATTTTAACAAAAAAATGAGTTATGTTAGTACATAACCATTTAATGATATTTTTAGTGTTATGGTTTCGAGACGTACCTGTCTCTTCGTCAGAACAAGCACTACACCAGAATCAATGAGTGCTTTTAAACGAATATTTTTTTAATGAATGATTAGATTTATTCAATTTTATAGCCAGACCGCATGTTGTTACGAAGCAAAAAATGAAGACAAAATAAATTTTTCCAGTAAGTAAGTAACCTTTTTTAAACTAAAAAATATATATTTATTTGGAATATTATATTGAGACTTGTAATACGGGCTTTTCAGGCAACTTTCCCCCGCTTTCTTCTTACCGGATAAAGCTAGGGAATGGTCTTTTGATTGTGGTCGACCTATAATAAAATTATTTAAAAGTTCTGCGAGTTTGCGAAAAGCGTATTACAAACGCAATAGCTGTTTCGGCTGTCTAAGCCATTTGTTTTATTATTATTTGTTATTTTTGTTATTTTATTATAAGTCGTTTGAATGCAGCAACTGTCTAGGCTAGACTGTTATCTTTTTATTAATATATATAATGTTATTTAACTGTTATTGAAGAAGTTTAAGTATTATTCTTCCAAAACAATATTAAATCAATCGAGTGTCTATTTTTATAATATTTTTGTCACCAATTGTTTAAATTCAATTTTTAATAACCTACGCAACAGGTTCTAGTTTATCCCAATTATAAAAACTTCATTGTCTGTCCGTCCGCCCGTCCGTCTGTCTGTCCCCATAATTTCGTGTAACGTCCGTAACTTTTTTATAGTATATATATTTTTATTATATTTTTTTCGAAAAATTCATTTTTCGAAAATTATTTTTTTCATTTTTTTAAATAAAATAAATAAATACTTATTCCTTAGGAACCGACATGCAAAAGTACCGTCTTTTTTGACGGGTTACAGCTAGTTTATTGTTAAAATTATTATTTTAATTCAAAGCAAAAGAGTGTTCGTATGTGTTGAAAAGTGAAGCCAAGTAAAATAATGTAAAGAGAATATATACCGATTAAAAAAATGTCTATCGATGACTGAGCAAACTTTTTTTTATCTGCTTCTACAGCACTGTCATTCTCAACTCTTCATCATCCTATTTGGTTCTGGTTCCTATTTTCCTGGAACGAGGCTCAAGCCTCTGACTTCTAGATCACTTTACACCACTCCTAACCACTATACCAACAAGCCACTCAAATCGCAATTCATTTAGATTATTATGCCAGCATCAAAGAAGACTTTGAATCAATTTTCTCGTAATAGAGTCTACTTACATTTAAGTTATAAATAAATAACGTAAACGAATAACAACGGAAACATTCTGTTTTCTTATTTAATAATACAGCCCCATTACGACTAATGCAGAGCCTCCACAAAGGCTGCCATGCCCCGGGGAGGATAATTTTGAGCCCCGACAAGCCTGCAAGGATGTTCCCCCACAGCGGAAACGGAAGTCAATAAAAGCCGAATCACTTCGGACGACAAAGGCTTTTGATTTACGATTGCAGTAATATCAATTACTCTCGTCTGTGAAAATACAAAACAAAATTAGATGAAATTACAGAAAACGTCTCAAAACATTTTTTTTCATCGTACATAGTGGACCTATGCAGAGTCATTTAATGTGTAAAATATTTTGACTTCATAAAATATCTGAATAAATACGTCAAATGCTTTTTTCCATGGTTACTAAATATACCAACTAACATGAGATTTTTGACACTTTTAGAAATTAACATGATCATAAATTAAAATATGCCTGTCTGTTCATGTTCGCTGCAAATGTTTTCTGAAAAAAATAATTAGATAATGCCAAAAATAACTGTAATCAAATTTAACTCATTCTTTCCTTTGCAATGAATTGACAAAATAACGCATGCACTTACACGATGTTATCATGATTACTAAATATTTTTTATTCAGAACCGAATCAGAGTCCGAAAAGCCACAATATTCGCATATTCGAAAAATAATAGATAGACGAATTTAAAAAAATATTATAATTGTGTTCTTCAACGCCACTCTGGGACAGGCTTAGCCTAGTAGAGTGGCATAATCCACAAATTTAACAACAACAAAAAAATGTGTAATTTATATTATATTGTTATTATTAAATTAGTATTAAGTACCTTTATTTGTAAACAAGGATTTTTTTGAAATAAATAAAGAAAAAAATAAATAAAAAATATGTCCTTGCGCGACCCGATAGGTACATAAAAATTCATTATTCGATGAATTTAATACCTCCACAGTATGTAGCTAAAAATTCGAGAGTAAATAGTATATATTGCACCACTAATGAGTATTGTAATGCATTATGTCAAAAAGTATAATTTTGAGACATTAGCGTTTGAAGTTTTACACAATTATTTCATGCAAAAATATAAAATAAATAGTTTTTGCATTATTTCTCATTGTTTTTGACTTAATACGCTCCTGTATTAACTTGTTTTTTTTTTTAATTTAGGAATCTCAATAATAATAATTTCGTGTCTGTCTGTCTGTCCTGTAACGTTCACAATTTCTTTGATTAAAAATTTTTCTTTATTTTTCTTTTCTTTTTTCTTTTTTTTTTTTAAAGAAATTCATACTTATTCTTTAGAAATTTAGTACTAATACGCTCCTGTTTTAACATGTTTTTTAAATTTCGGAATCCCAATGATAATAATTTCGGTGTCTGTCTGTCTGTGCGTAAATTCCTGTAACTTTCGTAACTTCCTTTATGATTTTTTTTAATAAATAAATAAGTATTTAAAAAATAAATATTTAGGAACCAACATGTAAAAGGTAACAGTAATGCATTAAAATATTCAAATGTATGTTTTTCTAATTGAATTACAACGCATTTTACATTTTATTTAAGTTACTTCGTTAAAGCAATAAACTAACGGAAAAATGCCGATTAAAACTACATTATTATCTAAAAAAACATATTTTTGACTTAATACACTAAAATACTCATGGTGCGATATGTTCTTATACAAAATGCTATGTAAATCTACCATTTTCGAATATATAAAATTTTAAATTGTTAAATACGAATTAAATTCCTTCCATCTTTCCCAGCTAACTGTCTGCATAACTGTGATGTTTCTACCTGAGCGTCCAATATTCTCAATACTCTTCCGGCGCTAGTTCACATATGTGTTGCAGTAAGAATACAACAATAAACAATATTAAGTTTATCCCGTGACCGTCTGTATTCCCGAGTAAGTTTGTAGTACCATGCCCACCATATCGTACCCATCTTGAGCCGTGCACACACGCATGCGCGTACATCGAGATACATATCTACGCGTACACACTCTATTTGATTAATTCGATTTTTTCGAATTTCTTCCGCTTATTATACAAGACTACACGAAAATCTGGCATTTCATCGTAATTATATTAAATTTCGATTTATCTTTTGGTGAAATAGATTTTTTTTCGTATTAGGGAATATTCGAATAGCGTAACCATGTTATAATATATTTTTTCCCTCGCACAAGATTTCAAATGCCATCATTGCCTTTTGTCATCGACGTCTGAGTCTGACATTTCAAATCAAAGTAAATGTCACAATAATCTTTTCAGGGTAACCAACAAAAAAATATTGCGTACCGGGTCTGAAATATTCGATTATATTTTTCATATTTTGTTTATTTTCGGAATGCCAAGGGTTAAGTAAAATATTTCAGTTTTTAAAAATAGAATAATAAGCAATTTTAAGTATTTTGCGTATGGTTCTTAAATTGGTCTACTACATTGTTTTGATAATAATAAATATTATATATATTATAAATAGGATATTTCAGACGGTTAAAGTATCAATAGTTATAAAGAAAAGCATAATTACTTCTTCAAATTAAATATTTACATATTTTCAATATTTCTGATTCATCTTTTGTTAAACATTGGATAATCTTTAAATTCTTCTTTTTCTTCTGTTAGATCTGTCGATCCTCGGATGGCGAGGTCCAACTATCCCTCCAACTTTTCGGTAGTCTTCCCGGGGGGCATCGTCCAGATGGGATTTCACGGTTTTTTTATTTTTTATTTTGGGCATAACTTGTATTTGTACCTCTTTAATATTTGAACTAAAATTTTATATGAATTATCTAAGATGCAAATATAAAATTAATTATATTTTGAGTTTGAGTTGAAAGCGGGGGCGATAGAAGAAAGTGTGAAAAGGACACAAATACAGTATTTCCTTATTTGACATTCGTTTTTTTCTTTCTGTGAGAGCCGTCGTGTAGGACTGGCGAAAATGATCCTTTCTTTCAGAAGAAGTAGAAATACTAAAAAATTTAATTGTGCGATATTTATTTATGTTTTTTTTTATGAAAAATATCAAGACATCTGCCAAATGTCAAAACTTATATGGTTAAAGCGGAAATGTTGGCTTTGTTTTAACATTTAAAAAAATTGGATGAAGAAATAAATTAATTTGTGTGAAACGAACGAATTAAATTTGATGTTAAAGAATAATAATAATTATTTTATATACCATTCATTACATTAAAATTGACGTAATTTACAATGTTATAAATTAGGTGTCAGGATCTGACATTTAAAATTACGCGAAGCATTGAAAATAGATCCGATAGACAACTAAATATATTTTTAACAATATTTTTATATGAAAGTACATTCTAAGAACACAGTTACTGGATTTGGTCCCAGAGGGATGATTAATTAATTAAGGATAAATTATAGAAGTCTCACAGAGACGAAGCTATAAATATATGGGAAAAGTGGATGGAAGTCTCTTATACAATGGCTCAGGGCTTACAACATGTATGAGCTGGTTTAAGTGATCACTCTACACAATGCAACGTTCACCGATTCCATCGTAAGAAATTGTAAATTTCCAAATCTATGTATACTAACTTGTAAATGAGAAAAAATAATAGCAGATGTCTCTAGCAGTGGCCAGTGTAATATGTGAAACGTTTTTGATTCGAACTTTATGTAGAACTTTCAAAAATTTGATAATGTGTGGATGTTCTTACGATGGAATTGGTGAACGTTGCATTGTGTAGAGTGATCACTTAACAGGTTGTAAGCTCTGAGCCATTGTATGAGAGACTTCCATCCACTTTTACCATATATAAATAGCTTCGCCTCTGTGAGACTTCTATAATTTATCCTTAATTAACTAAATACAATTTTCGATTCCGTATACTAGCCACAGATCAAGCCCTTAAGGCCTAGCTACAGCGATTGACGATAGCTTATTGCTTTCTGATGGTTATAATTTTTTTTATATTTCAGGTCAAGGTTACAGCAATCAATATTATTGATCATTAATGTAGTTATGTTTTGAACGAAAATGCTTTGAAAACGTCACATTAAAAATACCCTTAAATAACAATATGTCAAGGTACGACAAATCAATAAAAATACTCGCTAAGTTAACAATCAAGACCTTCAGACAAGGACTAATAAAAGGGAGGTGTGACTAAGCAGTGGGTTTATATTGATTATTTTACTTTATACTTAGCTAAGCTTTAATTGATAATTAACAATTTAAATGAAATCAAAGAAAAAAATTTTATACATTTCCGCACACTTCACCACTAATATCAATATTTTCATTTATAACAGAAAAAAAAACATTCTCTATCTACTCCCCGCCCTTGACCTTAAAAGGTTGAAAGACTTGGCATGATCAGGTTAACTAGATACCACCTTTCAGTTGCTTCAAAAATCGGCGTGCTCCCATGAAAATACGTGTGGATGTGGATGACATGAGAGTCGTGTGATAGGACAGAAGAGAGTGGCACTCAATCCTCTCTGACTATTCAAGCAGTAAAAGGGGGTGATAACAAGTTTGTTATATTTTGTAAAACGTTGGACGATTTTTAAAGGGATATATAACGAATATTATAAATTTAAAACAATTAAAATAAAATTATTTAAATCTTGAAGTAACTACTTTTTTAATATATTCGTTCTTTATTCTATCATAAATGGGTTTGCCTCACATACGTCTAAATGAACTCATCACCACCTCATTTTCGTTCCTCTTCTGCTAGCTCCAGGCTTCACTTCCGGACATCAGTGTTGGTGACAGAATTCCATTATGTACCTCTAGTCTTACCTCGGCAGACAGACTCTGTTAAAAATGAATGCATTCAAAGCACCTGTCACCTTATCCCCTTCAGTCACCATCCTTACGATATCTTTCTCAGCCTCTTCTGTCGAATATACTTCCCAAATATACAAACTCATCTATTTGTTCTAGTATTTCACACATTGTCTTACTTTTCTCGAATACCTTCTCTTTGAATGGTGAGAAAAACATATGACGCAAGTATTGACGGCACCAGAAGGAGAGGTTGACCGCGAAAGACGTGGCATAACCAGATTAACCAGATACTGGAGGATGGTCCTGTTAGGAGCCTCAAAAATCGTCGAGCTTGTATGCGAACATGTATGAATGTGGATGAGGCGTGAGTCGTGTGTCAGGACAGAAGAGTGTGGCGCTCTATCCTCTCTGCCTATCCCCGTGGAAAAACGTCGTGATGGTAAGTAAGTAATTATGTTAAGGAAAAATTCCGGCTCGAATAATAAATTTTATTCATATCTTATTTTTTGTATTGTGTTACACTTCGACTGCCTAACTAGGGATTACCTGTTTGAAGGCAGTCGACTATTAACAAACAAAAAGAGTTAAAAAATATAATTTAGCATACATTACAATAAATTTTTAAATGAACAAATATATAATTAATTTAAATTTAAATATATTAGGAACAGAAATTATAATTAGGAACAGAAATACAGAATTATCGGTAAGATAAGGTAAAGCAAACAGAGAAATCAAAATAAAATATAAATTACAAAATATATAATAAAAATTTTAAAGAAGCAAAAAACATTGAGAAAAAATACACAGCACTACACAAGAATTAAGTTTATAGTTTTCTCAGATAATTCTCGTCCGATATCAATAAGCCACCCATGTAATTGTTTTTTTAGAGCATGTGGTCTCATTTTTTTAAAGTTATCCTATATAATACGGTATTAAAGTTACTGAATTTAAAAAAAATCATGTCTCCTTAGATTCACCAATTCCGCTGTTTACTTCACACAATGATAGTTTAATTAAATAAATTAATTAAAACGTTAACACGTGGAGGTGTTGTATGTATGCAAAAAAGGAAAGAAATTGGACATCTTGGAAAATATAGAAAGTCATCTAAATAATGATAAGGCCTTAAACATACAAACACTTATTACATCCCCCCTTCTAGCCATACTAGCCCCTCCCAGCAACCACTTTCACTTTCCGCCTGCCCCTCCCCCGCTCCGACAACTCCCGCCCCTATGTAGTAGATAAAATGTCTTCTAGTCTTAAGTTAGTACATTACTGAAGATGATGCAGTAAGCATCGAAAACGTTTTAATTTATTTATTTAATTAAACTGTCATTGTGTGAAGTAAACAACGTTGTGTTCTATTCATAGTTATTCACAATGAACTTCCACAAAGTTAATCACGAAAATTTCGAAATATTATTATCACCAATTCCTTTCAGCTCAAGCCAGAAAAATAAATCCCTTATGCACATAAATGAAATTAGGTTACCGAGGGGTAGGTTTAGGTGAGCAGGGGGTGGCTACCCGCTCTGAGGTCGGAGCTGCATCCGCAGCGGGTCGTGGCGGATGGCATCTGCCGTGTATTTCCCTAAGGGTCCATCCGTAGTCATTTTATTACGGCTGATGGAACAATGTTAGTCGGAAAATAAAGGCTGACAGCGGAGTGTGACGCACGTGTACAATCTGCATAATTTGTTCATCAGAGCGATGTGTTTGTTTATTCAATTATTTTCAGTGAAATTGAAGATTCCAAAAATGAATTTGAAATTGTATAAGACTCGGATATTGCGTGATTTAAAAGATAATACGAAAGTAAATAAAATTGAGGATTATTCAAGCGTTTATTCATAATTACGTGTTCATTCGATTAACTTTTTCTATTGATGTTTATTGAAGAGGAGCAGACATTTTAAATTTGATGAAAAATTTATTATTTGTGAAACTTTAATATGTATTCTGTGATATCTTACTTAATTAAAAAAATATATATTCATTTGAATACTGGAAATGAGTAAAGAAAACTTGCAAATATTTTATGAAAGGTTTTTATCATTTTATTTGACTTCTATTAGCGAATGAATTTTTAATATTGAATATAAGTTAAGTTAACGTTTGACAAAAGATGTCAGAAATTTTGGAAAAAAAATGCTTTACTTAGAAGTTACTCATATCAATACTATTACTAAAAGACACTGTTACATTAACATTTTCTACACACGATTGAGGCAGGAATCTACCTGTAAGGTATTATGAACTAGCTGTGTACATGTATTTATTTAGAGCACTGTATTAGATATTAGGTGTTTCAAACTCGTTGAAGCTTCTTTGAAGTTGATGTTCTACAATATTAATTGAAAACCATAATAACACGCTTCATTACCTAACTAGCATCATATCACTCCATTTCGCCGCGGAGGTGGGTAGAGAGGATAGAGTGTAATACTTAACAAGTTTCATCCACATTCATTCATCGTCGTATGCAAACTTGTCGTAGTTGAAGCTCCTGTCATGACCTTTTTCAGTATCTTGTTAATCTGGTCATGCCAAGTCTTTTGCGGTTACGCTCAATTTCTAGGGCCGTCAACACTTGCGTCACACATCTTTATCGCCGTTCTGTCCTTAAGGGGGAATACCGAAGAAGCGCGAAAAAAGGCAAATTTTGCGATTTTTTTAAAGGAAACCTATATGAATTATGGTATTGGTATCATTTTTATATGAAAGTACATACTTGTATAAATGTGTTAAATTTTTTTTATTAAAAATTGTCGGAAAATTTTAGGGTTCTATTAACTGCCGAAAAAAAAGGTCTTCCGCGGTGACTGCTCCCATTTCATCTGTATTCATAAGAATATAAAAAAAAACAAAAATATTTTCAAAATTGACGCTATACTTTAGTCATTGACGTGGGGGTTTTAAAAATATAGAATTTAAAATTGCGTTTTTTAGCGAAAAATTCGGGTTGAATAGTTCGGTAGTTGGCCACCGTTTTTCAAAACAGAGTTTCGAGTAAAACGTGTTTTAAAATTGAGCAATGAATAAATCACCATATTTTTAACTTAGATAAAATCATCGATTCCAGGTCCATTATATAAGTCCTCCACCTTGCTTTGAATTCCCATATCATTGAGAACTTTGCACAAAAATAATAAAAACAGGTCTAATGTTTCTATTATGAAAGAGCCCGACTAGCAGCTAACTGCGTGTGGCGCGGCGCGTAATCGACAAAGGCATGCCACTATTATTTATTTATTTCACCACGCTAATAAGATCAGCCTCAGATTATTTTCTAATTTTTTAATTATTTAATGAATTTGCCATATATGCATATTTTAATAACAACACAAACACCTTTTTATGTCCAACGTCTTAAAAATTTGTAAAAAATCGACTTTTCAAGATTGAATAAAATTCGATATGTACAACGTGATATCATAAGGCTTCACAGATTGCAAAATGATTACTGTTACGTATCAGATATTTTTCTGATTCACTAATTAGTTTATCAACAAGGCTGTGGCAATCTCTGGTGCTCTAAAATCCACAATTTGGAAAAATAAGGATATGAACTTTAAGAGCAAGATGAGAATCTACAAAGCATGAGTAAGACCAATTATGACATACAGCGTTGAAGCAATCAGGATTTAACAAATATTGAGGACTTCCGAGGTTCCGAGATGAAGACACTAAGGATGATAGCAGGCAAGATGCTGAGGAATCGCGTGAGAAACACCAGAGATATTTATTTTATCGATTATTGCGCGGTGTGATCGATAATACTGAAATTATGCAAAGCATTGGAGCACTTTAGACACCGTCAGAATAGATTGTTTCACATTTTAATATACAAGACCACCCTGCCGATGGTTATGCCAGTTGGAAGAGCTACAGCTATGCTGAACAAAATCGCTTTGGGTATTGATATATTCCATGTGTCTGAAAGGGTTTTCCGAAGCAGGATTCTCCTACATCTTTGACTAGATTGTAAATGTTATTTTTAATTGACTAAATATACGTTGAATTTAAGTTTGTAATGTACATATTATTGAATAAATAAATTGAAAATTGAAAAAAAAAGAAATATGTGAAACTGAGGACACTGT